>OU898280.1:119471845-119592107 GCA_918026665.1 Diabrotica balteata
TCCAACAGTAATTCAATAATTAAGATTTCATTTTAACTTTAGGTAGCATTATTCTAATGTTTAATTAAAAATTTAGTAATTTAAAAGTAATAATGAAGTTACCACTGAGAGCTTGTCGAGTGCTGCCGGTGAAATGAAGGCAACAGGTGTTAAACGTCAACAACGTGAAAAGACAGATGCCAAGAGGTCAACGAGTGACAGAACAACAAGGCGTATTACTACCAACTCCAGTACAATAGAGCGGTTTATTTAAAAAATATGACAAAATTTGGTCGACAAACTGTCTGTAAAAACCAAAAAACTGAAAGGAAAAGGTGGTTGAGAACTCTTTTTTCCCTCCAGTGATCGGTTGATATGAAATAAAGAACAAACAAGAGAAGTCAATCCAAAAAATCATATGTTAATAGTCTACGTTGTGACTGGTTAGCCAGCCACAGGGGAAGGATGATCAAACTTCCAACAGTCCAAGGTTCATCACATTTGGAACTGAATTTAATAAGATTCTATGAATCAATTTATAATAATAAAGTTGTATTAAACTATTTGTATGAAAACAATTAATACAATTGTACAAAAGCAACGTTGACATGAAATCATGAAGTCATGAAATATAGGTTGCATAAATCTAGGATAATTTAAAGTAAGAGTTTATTATTTCATTTATTTTAATTTATATTTAAAAATTATTTAAAAAGAAATTATGTAAAGAAAACACCTTAGGTGACAATTTTTAAAGTAAATAACATAGTAAGCCTAATTCTGTAATATTAGAGCATAATCAAGTTACTAATGTCAGTTCTCTTATTAAGAGTATTGGGGTGTTTAAGACCCATACAAATTTTTTAATGAAGCCATGCTGCGAACGTTATTCAAGGTCTATTTTGATGTACACTTATAAAACTACGAGCGAAATAAACGGTTTGCAATAAATAATCTGCTTACTTGCATAGTCAGGAATCAACTTATAAACAAAGTGCCACTGGTAAATTTGACATATTTGCTTGGAGCATATTTTTGTTAGTTGGGTCGTTAACGACCCGTTGGGATAAATGGGTTAACTGAAGAAAAAACGCGGTAAATTGATACAATGTCAAAAAAACTCGTTATCTGTCATTACAAATAATGGGATGGAGCCACGGTTCGTAGACTTACTACGGTTGTCTCTTCCGCCTAACCAATGAACATTAAGCCGGAACTGTACTTTCGTGACGTAATTTGAAATCGTAATATTCTAACAATTATCTAACAATAACTAACGAATAGTTTCGTTCGCAGATTTACTTCCAGAATTAATTTACTTTGCTTTTATAATACGCAAATCTGTAGAGTAAATTATTTTACTTTCAAACTAAATTTTACTTGGCAAGTAAAATGTTTTATAATACCGGGCATAAAAGTGGTATAAACAAACCAGACAGCTGTTGATTTAAATAGAATTAATAATTTTTTTAGTAAATTTCAGCATTATGACTACGTTAAAGTATTTTAAATCAAATCGATATTGTTCTGGTACTCAATGCAATTCAAGATCGACAAAAGATATGTCCCTATTTCTCTTTCCTAAACTGAAAAACTTAAAGAAAAAAATTATTTATTATGAAATTTTTTTAAAGACATATCATGTGCTATGATATTTTCTGGCAGGTGATCTCAAGTTAAGATTGATTTCATATAATCAAATGAACTATCTTACAATAAAGTCAAGTTAAAGTTATTTATTTATGTTAATATACAATAAAGTACTTACATATGTCAAAAAATAGTATAAAATAAAAATTAACATATTAAAAACATAAGGCATAATATAAAATAATGCATATATTAGTTAAGACAAACATTACATAGAATATTATATTCTGGGTTCCCATTTATACACAAAATAGGATTCATCATCATCAATACACAAGCCAGTTCGAAACATTAAAGTTAAAATCCAGGAATTCATCACTTAAAAACTGCTTTCCCTCTAACCAATGGACTCTTTGCTTCACCACAATACTCAAAGATATCATTAAGGTTAATTTCCATTTTTAAATGATATAAATAACTCGTCTTAAACCAAACTGAACATGCAAAAGCAATGGTAAACATTCGACTGTTATGTTTGTTTTTGTTTATACCATTTATATCGGCCATGACACTGCAATCGACCTGCCCTCTACATTCACTTTCAATCGCGAATAAATAGGTTTTGTATTCTTGTGTGTTCTTGTGTACTCTGGTGACGTAACTCAAGCATCCCCACCCCAGTCGGAAGAGGCAACCGTAGTAAAGGTCGATTCAGACACATCAGTCCCGGCGCCGAACAGGTCCTGTTTGGTCATAGAACTAATAATTATCTGACAGCGGGAAACTGTTCGTCGCCTGATGAATGTAAATGCTGGCGCCATATTTCTATTAAAGAGTATTTTGTGTGACGGATTGTTCGGTTCGGCTCCAGGACTGTGACGAGACATGACTGATGTGTCTGAATCGACCTTTAGTCTACGAACCGTGGGATCGAGCGTTATTGACTACGTCACACGCCTGAGTCAGCTGTGAAATGTGTTGCGCAATATCATACCGTGTGTTCATTGTACAATACGTCATTGATTGTACCCGGTTCATTGATAAGCAGTAAAGTTCAGTGTTGTTTCTTTATCTTTTTCTTCTGTGCCATTACTGTCAACGTTTATTCTAATATTTTTACATTAATTTTATTGATACATAACCCTTTTTTAATAACAACTGTACTTTTTAAAATCATGTCAACATATTTGACCTGCTGAACTAATATTGCTACGTTAATAAAAAAGCTTCCACAATAAACACAATTTTTCTCGTTATTATCCAGGTGAATAATTAAAAGGGTTGGTAGGTCTATCATTGGAAGCAGAATTTAATTTACTCAAGTGAGAAAGAGTTGCCATTATTTCCCTTGTTTTGGATGCACATAATAATTTTACCGAGCGTTTCGTGCATGATTCAGTTTCGTTGTAACAAATCACTGAGTGTAAGGTCCATTCTCAATTATGAATAAAACAAAAATCCTTTGTTTTTTGTAGTTTTAGAATACATGCTATTGTTAAATACAATGGCAGTTGGTTCTAACGATTTATTCAAATTCTAAATGTGCTTTGTAGATAGGAAAATTTATAGATCGTGGTAATAATTTAATCCTGATAGTAATTTAATATTTGTTCTTAGTTTAATTGATACATTATATATATATATATATAATATATAATATATATATATATATATATATATATATAATATATATATATATATATATATATATATATATATATATATAATACTTACATATTTGGGTTGTGCAGCGGAAGATAGGAGAAAGAAGTACTCTTTTTAGTTTACCAAGCTTTCACAAATCTTTATTATATCATCTACATAACAATTGTACAATACAGAGATTATTGTATCCTACACTAATTGAGGTTAGTTGCCTTTATGAACTTTGATGATATACAAGGCAAATATCGAGCACAGTAATAATTAAATCTTGCCCAAGTACTTTCGATCACTAGATCATCCTCAGGGGCATTTCGTCAGTTGTGGCCTAACCGACAAGAGCAGAATGTCATAAATGTAAAATGGGATATAACAATATACTACACAAAGACGAACAAACACTTTAAAATTTTTGAAGAATGGCAAAGCTTTTAGCTTTTTAGAAGCGATGTAATTATATTTTATTACACCTTGCACAGAAAACATGAATTATTTTTGTCAGTATCTCAGACAGTATTTTTAAAGCCTTTGCTGTTGCAATCTCTTCTTTACCAGGTTTTATGTCAATATTTTGTGTTATATTAATTTTTTGGTCTTTTAAAAGTTGATTCCTGAATATTGATTTAATTCAGCATTCAAATTTATTTTAATTTATGGTGCACCTGAAGGTTGCTTCTTAGATGGATCTAAGCCAGGTTCAGTCTCAATCGAATTCAGTATCTGGTTTTTTAAAGTAATTCCATATTTTGAATAAAGTCAAAAATTCTTCGGTAATCATCTAAAGATTGAAATCTTTTGATTAAATCTTCTCCAGCCAAGCTGATGAATGTTTTATGGCCAAGTAGCGAGGGTAGCTCTTTTATCTGTGTGTGTGTGTGTGTTGTGTGTGTGTGTGTGTGTGTGTGTGTGTGTTGTGCAGCGATATTTGTGGTAACCTGTGTGAACATATTCCTGTATTATGGTAACTTCATAAATTGTGGTAACTTACACACGTTACCACAATTTTTTTTCTCAATATCTTCTTTGTTTTAGTAGTATTTACTATCAAAATAATTTTATATGCTCTTGTTTTCATTTGGCTTTCGATAGGTATTTTTTTTGCTAGGATAGGACCGAATAGAGCTAAAATAAAAAATGTATAACGCTGATTCTGCGTATGTTGCCAGAAATCAGGATGAGGCAGATTTAATTTACACACGCAATTGTGGCATCATGGGCGTGGTCGTAAAGTAGCGCCCTCTAAGATGACCTTGCGGTGTTGCACATTTCAGTTGAAATAAAACTAGTTTTATTTCGCATTTGGGAATAAATGGCATTAGTGTGTTAAAGGTGCCACAATAGTGCAACAATTTTCTTATACGCGATTTCGATGTTGACCATGTTAAGGATAATAATTTTAGGACAGGTTAAAAAAATATTAACTTTAAGAAAAGAAGCATTTTATCTCTCCAAACATTATAGTTAGCTTGAGTATCACATACTAATTTAAATAAAGTTGTCTATACTCAGTGATGTGCTCTGGTCATTCGTATAACTTTTCACATCTATTTTCTATGCAAATTATGTAAGTTTGTAAAAATCATAGAATTACTCGTCCTTTGGCGCGTATGACCCAATTGCGAATAAAAATTACTTGAAAAATAAATTTTGAATATGAAGGACAGTAAGAAAACCTAAATACTATGTTTCAAATTTTATCATTATTATCAAATTACAGCACCTATTGTGAGTTTAAGTTGTTAATTTAAAAGACTTATCACAAGATTTGCATCCGACCAGCTTGAAGAGAAAAATTGTGGAATTGTTGTTGGTCGCATACTCATTGTACTTTTTCGGATACGTGGAAACTATTTTATTTTTAAGTGAAGAATACTCTTTTTTAAATCTCAGAAAACTATGATTTCAGAATCAAATGATTTAAAGTGCTTTTCAAACATCTTCTTCTTGACTTACTGGAAATAGAGATTTCAAAACGCTAATCTTGGACCTTTTTTAAACAGAATGGTATATCCTATGATACCTAATTTTTAGAGCTGTATATAATAATTTAAAACACAAATCAAAGCGTTGCCACAAAAATAACGGATGTCAAATTTGAGCGTTTTTCTACATTATGCCGTTTTTTAACTCAACGGCCAATCATCAAAACACTATTGTGTTTACAGCAATTATTGTTTACTTTGTAATCTGATGGAGATTAGTATCAAATGGCATTTTAAAATTCAAATTGAAAAATCAGGCTCTGTATGCTAGACAAACCCATTGTAGACCCGGATTTATCTTTCCCAATTTCCTAATGTGATTTGATACCGCTATAGCAGTTATATCAATCCTTCTCTCAGAAGTACCCATACATTTATATAATAAAGTATGGAATATTCCATTTAAAAACAATGTTCAGAATCTGTCAATGTTCCTCAAGAAACAACTAAACGTTTGCAGAAAAAATGATAATAACAAAATAAATAAACAAATCGTCATCGCGTTATAAAGCAATTTAAACAAAAACTATGAACTTAAACGGCTTCTAAATCGTCTTTTTAAAAGTAGGGATTTTATGTTCAGTAGGGTCAAGAGACAAGCAGGTATCAAAATGATGTCAATATTAAAGGTCTTTCTTTAGCCGAAAACTTGAAATTTTCAACTCTTGTTTTTGTGCTAAAATCTTTTCATGCATCAACATTACCGAATTTAAGCTTGCTTAAGTAGGTAGGTACTTTTTAGAAAGTACTGTATAGAAATGTAAATACAATCGATTCAAAACCACTGTTCTAATTCGGAATTGACTATGAATGAAATAAAGGACGACATTTTATCCCGAAATGTGTGTTTAATGTGGCCCATAATCTGTATTGCAATTTCTAAAATTTTAGAGTATTAACCTTATTTATGTGAGAAAACGAACTATGACAAATTTGTTATGGAGTGAAAACTTAATAATTGTCCAATTTCTTCAAAAATAAATGGATATTCTGGTTTGGTGATTGTAGTTCGTGAATCTGGAATTGATTTTGAATGTTCAATATTACAAACTCCTGAATGTTGACAAAACTCCTAGCTGCTAAATTAAATCAACTATGTGGAAATTACTTTTTACTGATGTTTCAGCCGTTCCTTTCTCAAAGTACTGATCAAAATGAAAAAAAAAAGAATTAATTTCATATTTGATATTTGTGACAGTTTGTCTGTTTTTGATAATACTATGAAATTTGCGCTCAACTGATGTCAATGGGAGTGTTTAGCCAACGTTAAGCGATTCAATGCTTTTATGATGTATAACAGCAGCCGCAGCAGTACCTTTGACAGTTTTCAACAATAATCAACATGTTATCAAATCTCACAGCCAAACTAATTATGATATTTCATAACTAATTCGTGTTCTTATTCTCGTTCCAAGACCATTACCTATTGTCGGGTATAATGTTGGCTATCATATTCGTTATTGTGACTATTAACACTAGCTTTAAATAATGATGTAGTCAATTTTCCGTACCTTTGCCTTAAATTTTTTAGCCATGATGTTCTTCTACCAGGAGCATGGTTATCTTGGTCCCTGATGAATGATCACATGCAAAAGTTCATATTTTTCAGGATATCTCGTAATGTGCCAAGTATTCCAGATTGCATTTCTTTATTAAATTGACCAATTGTGTTGTTTATTTCAGCCATCTATATAGCACTGGAAAGATATAGCAATATGTCATACGTACGCGAAGATCAATTCTAAGATCGCATTTATTGCTATTTAACATAAAAATGCTGGGCTGCTGCATCGCTTAACGTTTGCTTGACGATTCCAATTATTTTCTAATTTGATCTGTATTTTAATCTTTTTACACTGGTCTGCTAATACTGGTATATGTTATATATAGATACACTAGGTCTAATCTCCGAGAAACAAGTCATCTAATGACACTTTCTAAATATTCATTTTTCAAATTTAAGGCAAATTGATATAAAGGAAAATAATTACTATTAAGAAAAATCATGGCTATCATAAATCAGAATGTTATTTTCAGATAATTCAGATTTTCACGGCCGAAAACTCTGCGTTTAGGTCCTGACCGATTGAGAAGCCCGGGTGTGCTATTGATAAAACATAGCTAGTGATAGATTGCTCTGATGAGCTAATTTTTTTTTAGACCAAAACCTCTATAAGGTTTTACCAACACCACCTGATTAGGTGTTTGAAATAAATAAATATTTATGTTAAATACCCTTATATTTGTATATTAGAATATTTTACAATGCATATGTAGGGAAATAATGTGGATATTTAGAGCAAACTAAGCTTATTTATCAAATACACATGTTATAAAACCTACTATTCTTTAAATTAGACCTGCTTGGAGGACAAAGAACAATGTGACAAATGCATTACCGAAAACAGAGCTGTAGAAATCGGGAAACGTAACAGATTGCTTTTATAATCAGATCAAAACTTGAGGTCCCTTAAGCTAGCGGGGACACATGAGCGGAACCCAATTTAACCTACGTCATATTTTTCACCCATATTTCACTAATTTATTACCAATTCGATAATTTTTTACCCCCAAACCTACCTCTGATGGGAGCGGTTTCGCTAGCTTAATATTCAAGCTAGCAGAATTCTAAAAACAATATTTATGATATACTACAGTGTTTTGTTACGTTTTTACAAATTTTTTACCACCCTAGGTAAGTATTTACCCCTCCATCACCCCGTACGAGAAGTCAATAAGTATGTTATGTTAAAATTTAAGGTAAAAAAATCTTCTTTTACAATTCTACTGTCCTCTACTTGTGTCGATATATATCAAAAACACCCAAGTCACGAGTAAACATTTTTCAGATAATGATGTTTTTTTTGTAGTTTGAGGTTTTAGCTAGTATAAAGTTGTGATTTTATTTCGCATTATCAATATTATGCCTGGGAACACAGACAAGTCAAAAATCAAATTAAATTCACAATGTAGATACACTTTTTCATTAATTTTACTAGGACTTAGGCATATTTGATATAATGGTTATGGATTTGGGCAATATTGAAAAATAGATAATTGGACTTGGGAGAGTTTGAAATATTGCAATAGGACTTAGGTAAGTTTGATATGACTTACTTACTGAGGTACGGACTCAGGAAATTTGAAAGTCAATTTTATTATAAAAATATGTTTTCCATAAAATATGAGCTAACATATTTATTGTCTTTTGGTTTTTTAGATTATTAGATATATGAGATTAAAACGAATGAGATTAATAAAAAATTTTAATATATAGATATTAACCATAAAAATATTGAAATCTAAGCAAGAACAAAGAACTATACAAAATCAAGTATTTCCTCAGGTACGGAGTCATTTTCTTCACCACCTACATTTTCACCATCATGTCCGGGTAGAGCCAGAACGTTTCTAAAATAATTTAGCTCCGGGATTTCCGGCCACTGATCTCCAAAGTGTTTTTTTCAACAGTTTATTAACATCATCAAGCTTCTCTTGTTTAATGGTGACACTTTGAGTTATTCTGTTAGGTAATATGTGAGAAATCTTTTTACCTCGTTTTGTTATTGGTAAGAGTTGACTTATGTCATTTCTGTAAGATAATTCACCCCGTACCATAATTTTTTTAATCACCTTTTCAATAATTATGCGCTTGCATTTACTGATTTGGAAGTGCAGGCTCTGTGTGGGTTTAAGCACATTCTTGCATGCTTCTTTCCAATCAAATACAGGCACTTGATCAACTAAATTGTAGACGGTAGCATTAGACGACATTAAATTAATGTAGTCGTTTGGATTTAATATGTTTTCCAGACGCCTTATTTTTTTTTCAGTTATTGCAAACACCCTATCAGGAGGAATAAAGCTATGACCTGTTACTGGAAAAATTATCTCAACTTTAGATAAATCATTTTGTGTCTCGTATAGCCATTTTGAAACCATACCAATTAAAGTGGAGTTTTTGTTTTGTCCTCCACAGCCATCGGCTACCAACCTGACAACTTTTTTTCCCTCAATATTTAAATTTTTTAGGCAGTGATAGACACATGATGCTATTTCGTTGGAGCCTTTTAGTGCCTTATCCTCAGTCCAAACATAAGAGAAGACATTTTGACGTGTTAAATTTGCCTTTGAGTTTCCCACAACAATTGTAAAATTGTATATATATAGCTGCCTTGAGTAATATGTTGATTGATCTGGTACCCTGGGCATGGGTAGATTTTTTTGACAATCAAATGAAAGGATGAGTATATCTGGATCTTCATCTTTCAAAAGCTGAAAAAAGCATTTAGCTCTCATCTTATGAATTCTATATTGTGCACGTATATTTTCCTTTCAATGCCGTTTGGACATCTTTTCAATTTTTCTATAAGCTGTAGACAATCGGAGCAAACATCCTGTCGTGGTGTCCCAAATCCAATGTTAAAAGATGTATTAAATACTTTTCTGAAATACGATTTAGTCACTGAGAATCCGGGTAAGGATTGATCTTCATACATTTTGTACATTTTAGTAATATTAAGACTAGGGTCTAAATAAATTCTCTGTTTTATCTTGCCCTACAGTAATGAGAATCCAAAGGTTGGAATTTCATAATAAATTTTTGGACCGAATCCAATTTCGATCTATATGCAAACTCTTTTCGGTTACCACCTCTCCTCTCTGATGCACTAGTCCCATTTTCTGCAAATCTTTTAGTAACTCCTTTTATTCTACCTTGTTTTATATTTAACACATGACAGAAAGCTGGAAGACAGACTGGAACAAGTTGCTGTGACTTGTGGTCAGGAATAAAAAAATGATTGGAATGCGATTTTGGAGTTCTGGTATTTGTTCTTGATCGTTTTCGTTCTACAGGAGTTATAGATGTGTACTTCAAAATGAAATTATCTTGATCAATTTTTTTATGACTGCTATAAAACTTCTTATGGAAGTAGAACATGGTATTAGATGTTAAAGATTCACATTTGTATTTGCTTTTATTCACGTGCTTACATGTGGGCTTTTTGGGTAAAGATGTGGCCAAGTATCTGAAAAAAAAAAGAACTTTAAGAAGCAGAAAAGAACTTCAAAAAAAGAATAATAATAAAAAGGAAAAGAGAAAATAGTTGCTGTGAGCAGCAGGGTGCTTTCCAACCTTAATTTAAAAAAAATTAATTGATGAGAACAAAATTTTTGATCTTTTGAGCTCGATTTTGTGACCACGTGGTGGTCGGGAAGCAAAAAATGAACAAAATCTGAACAAAACAAAATCAGAATATTTACACATATTTATTTTAACTAGGTAAAATTTATTTTAATTTACATTTAATACTTAAAACTGCATTTAATACCAATCAAGAAATGGGATAGGTCTAAGTTCGAACAATCAAACGCAGTCCGACCCTGTTTTCCGACAGGACTAAGCTGTCTCGAGGTAGGATCTCACCATGAAAACATTTAATATTATGCTCAAAACTTACCTATCTTGTCCATTTTTCTTCACATTATCAGTTGTAATTTTTTTCTGCTTCTTTTTTGCTAGTTCTGGAGGCACAACGTTTATTAAATTGTTCATAATTAAAATATAAATACAGAGAACGGTTATCACTAGTACGTGGTTTAAACAAGAATGGCGGCCATGACAGAGTAAAGATTAAATGTGATTGGCTGTAATGGACTCTGGCGGGTATGATTTGAAACGCGCCGGTGACTTAGGTTGGATTGATACAATCTATCAACTTCTGCCGTTAATTTCTTTAGGAAGCCGAGGACTTGGGTAGTATCGATATAAACGAAAAGAATCGAAATTTTTTACTGAATTTAAGAAATAAATAATATCTAAAATAAGCAATAGTGGACTTGGGCGAGTTTGATATCTATCGACACACTTATAACTGAAATAAAAAAAGTATTTTATTAATATTTTACTTGGCCACCCTGATAATTTTCCACTCCTAACACCAATCTTATTTGAAAACGTTCCCTCTAGCTTAATATTCAGTGGAGTTAGAAAAATATGTGTATTTTTGAAATACAATAGTGTTCTGCTAGGCTTTTACGAATTTATTACCACTCTAGTAATTTTTTACTCCTCAACTCAACCCCTATAGAATCAATAACTATGTTATGTTAAAATTTAAGGTGAAAAAATATTCTTAAAATATTTAATCTCCTAAAATGTTTTCCAAGTAATAATAAATTATTTATGCTATACAACTAATACTCTAACTATACAGTATGTGTCTTGACCAATCTTTAATATCCTTCTTATTTGAATATTATAATATTAATACCTAAACTATTTTCGAAATTTTCAGGTAGGTACTTAATAAATACAAATCTTTTAATCTTTTAACAAATGAGTGCGCAAGGTGTCTCGATCCGCCTTTATAATTAGCTAAATAATGTAATAGTCGTAATAAAACTATTGCAAACTGAATATTTCTTACCTGGTTTATTATTACGTGAAATATAATAATTCAGTTTTATTTACTAAAACTCAACGTTGTTATTTTATTATTCATAAAAGGGTACTAGCGACTCTAATCCCAGTAAATATTTTAAAAACAGTTAAAATTTATAATTGTTTTAATAAATTACTTTCATATTTTCAACATTTTAAACATTTAAAAAATATATATTATTTAACACAGAGTAATATTTCAAAATTCTTTTTAATTAGGGTAGTCGAGAAAAAAATACTAGTCTGGTAAAAATATAGTAAAAATCTAGCAGAGCACTTTTGTATTTCCAAAAAGATTTTGCATTTAGCTAGAGTGAATGTGTAGCTCATGGAATATTTTCCAATAACTGTCGCTTAAGGCGTCAAAAATTATAAGGGGAAGTCAAATTCAGTAAAAACTAGGCAAGCAATTTATACTTTCAGATACAAGTAGAGTACAGTAAACTTGTAAAAATAGATTTTATATCACCTTAAATTTTAACCTAGCAGAATTATTGGCTTCCCATAGAAGGTAGTTGAAGGGTGAAAAATTACTAGGGTGGTAATAAATAAGTAAAATCTAGTAGCACAACGGTGGAGTATTTCATATTTTCGAAAAGATTTTTCTTTTGTATTCAGCTAGCGTAAATGTGTGGCTGGTAGAATTGGAGTAGTTGGTTAACATTTAGTAAAAACTAACAGAGCAGTTTTCTTATTTTAAATAGAGTACTTGACTAGAGTATAATTACAAAAAAAATGTCTTCACCTTAAATGTTAACTTAGCAGAATTATTGACTTCTCACAAGGGTTTGTCGGGGGTAAAAATTACTATAGTGATAATAAATTCGTAAAAACCTAGCAGAACACTGTGGTATTTCAAAATTTTCTTTTAAATCCACTGGCGCGAATATTAAGCCAGTGGAAATGTTTACAAATAGGAATGGTTTAGGGGTAGAACATTATCAAGGTGGACAACGTTTAGTAAAAAGTTAACAGAACAGTTTTTCATTTCAGTTATAAGTGAAGGACGGTGAAATTGCAAAACAAGATCTTTTTACCTTAAATTTTAACCTAACGGAATTATTCACTTATCCCAAAGGGTAGTTGAGTTGTGAATAATTACGAGGATGGTCATAAATTCGTAAAAACTAAGCCAAACACTGTGGTATTTAAAAAGTATTTTTTTAAATTCCGCTGGCTCGAATATTATGCTAGCGGGAACGTTTCCAAAAAAGAAAAAAAATTTTTACGTCACATTTCGAAATAACAGAAATATCACAAGGGATAGGTAAGGGCCGAAAAATTACTAGGGTGGTAATAAATTTGTAAACACCTAGCAGAACACTGTGGTATATCATAAATATATTTTTTTGGAATTTTGTTAGCTTGAATATTAAGCAAGGGGAATCGCTCCCATTAGGGGTAGGTTTGGGGGTGAAGAATTATCGGGCTGGTAATAAATTAGACAAAAATGGGTAAAAAATGAGCTATAGGCAAAAAGCTTTTTTTTAATTCTGCTAGCTTGAACCTTAATCCAGTAGAATCGCTCCTCTTAAGGGTGGTTTGGGGCGAAAAATTATTAGGGTGATAATTGTTGCGTTCTGCACATACGATGACCTCAATATATCATTTAGGGTAATCCTGAAGGGGAGAGAAGATCTTCTGTTCAATCTAGAACTCGCTGGTTTCCCCCTTTCGAAATGGGTATGTATATTCAACTGTATAAAACACTATTTTAAAAAGGTGTAAAATTAAACATAAATATACATAACCAAATATACCATTATGATTAAAGAAGAATATACAAACTTAAAATTACGCAATACGAAACGACATACCAAAAGACAACCAGAAACCAACTAAAACAAAAATGTCGATTCTATAAAAAACCACTGACAAAACAAAAGACAAAACCTACCATAGGCGCAAACATACTATACATAAAAAGATAAAAGCCAAATTAATAATCTTACCAAAAAAAAATCAACCTAAATAAGGATATAATATTTTAACGTTGTAAAAACAAATTAAGAATGCGGTGCATACAAATAATTAATAAGTACAATTATTAAAACAAAACATACAAGAAATAAAATCGGTGTTAACAAAATACAAAAAAAATATACAATACAGTAAATAAACCGAAACAAATGCAAAATGTCCAATTGACGATGTTCAATCGCGATCGCGGCACAAATGCGATGAAGTTCCAAATATCAAATAAATATACCAAGTGCACGTACTTGATATATGCAGCAACAAATTAATATGGTGTATTGTTCCTTACCCCATGAAAAAGATAGCCCCAACGCTATCGCAAATTATGTCTTCAGCGACACTTCAACTACCAAAGTTTGTGATGCACATTAGCGTCTTTCTTGGCCGATGCGGAATCAGGTACTCTTTGTCTTCACATTGTTCACATACACATGTTCATCGTTTGAGAGATACTTTTCGACTCTGGTTTTGTATGGAACGCAAACCCTTATTTTAGGTACACACACATGTACTGATATTTCGCAGATGGCCCGCCTTGCAATCTTTAGCCCTTAAAACGGCTGTGTCACTTACAGGCAAATCTGGTTTAAAATATACGAGGAGAAAAGAAATTATCAAAAAGTCTGTTAATACATTTACAAATATTTATATACAGTTGCGAAACTGCAACAATAATAAATTAGTGAAAAATGGGTGAAAAAATATGGCATAGGTTAAATTGGATTATGCTCATGTGTCCCTGCTAGCTTAGGGGTCCTCAAATAATTCATTGTTACCGTTCAAATTGATCTGACGAATTTTATATGTATATACCAACTGTCAATAAAAAGTATGGAATATATGGTTTTTTACTACGCGTAGTACTAAATTTAAGGTGGAAATCGCTTATAGAATAAAATTATTTCTGTCCTTGTTTAAAAAAATTATAAAATTGCTGGAGCACGTCGATTATAAATATGCGCTTTTTAAATATAATGTACAAGGTGACTCACGCAAGTCTACCATAGTCCAAAAGCTTTGTTTTCATGGAACACCCTATATATTTATATATTCTTAAAAGCTCCTTAAAAACTTGACCTCAACGAACTATATCATGTAAAGTCTATTATGAATATTACAGGGTAGGTAGTATGTTGAAATTATATAGTGTGAAAACCACTTATGGAATACAATTGTCTTTGTCCTTATTTTAGAAAATTATTAAAAACGCCGACACAAGTCAACTTTTAAATTCAAATTTACATTTTTCAAACATAAATTTAAATGTACAGGTTCAGTCACGCATGTCTAGCAGAGTCCATTATCTTTATTTTTAGTGGAACACCCTGTATATTTATATGTTTTTTAAATCTATTTAACAAGCTGATAATATAATGTATGATTTTTTATGAATATTATAAGGTGAACTTTTAAATTGTATATAACATTTGTCAAGAAATTAAATACAAAACTCAATATATTGATAATTAGTTCACAAAATGGATGTCTGTATTTAGATTATTAAAAAAAAGCATTATTTAAAGTATAATTAATGATTAATTTAAAAATTTTGTTTATTTAATGTCTTCACAAACATTATACATAGTTTCAAAATTTCAGCTTGAATTATTCATACTAGACTCTACATAATGTACTTATTTGAGATGAGGCTATAGCTTCTAAAAACATAAAAATATACAATGAAAACTAAAGATGATGCACTAAATAAAAAAAAAATTAATAGTAACCAACTGAGTATCCGTATCACAGAAAAGGTAAAGCAGAAACTTGTTCCTATAACAAATATGGCAACATGGCCTTCAAACACACTGTCTATGCAGCCATATTTGTGGCATCCCGAAACACAGATATCTGGTACGGATATATTTGTGGCATCTTTTTCACACAGTTTCTGATCACCAAATAATTGTGGAATCCGGTGCCACAATTATATTCGTCGATAATATTCATACCATGGAGTGTATCGAAATAATTCCTATCCATAAACACTCTGCTCGAAGGGTGCCAGTATCATAGTATGTTTACTTCGATTTGCCACAATTGAGGATATAGTATGCGATGCCACAAATATTGCGAAACGTGTATAGTGTTGTGTGTGTGTGTGTGTGTGTGTGTCTGTGTGTGTGATGTGTGTGTGTGGTGTGTGTGTGTGTGTGTGTTTGGTGTGGTGTGTGTGTGTGTGTTATGTGTGTGTGTGTGTGTTGTGTGTGTGGTGGTGTGTGTGTGTGTGTGTGTGTGTGTGTGTGTGTGTGTGCGCGCGCGTGTGTGTGTATGTTTTATTGGCACTGGTTTTGACAACCAACTGGCCAGTCAATTATTATATTATCTAAAAATGCGATAAGGTAATATTAACTTATATTTTAATAAAAAAGTTTTATAATATTACCTCAGGACCCTCATAACCATGTTTTATAAGATATAGCATTTTATATAAATTTTTATGTTCCAATTCAGTCAACAAAACGTTTTGTGAATTGGCCACTTTTGATTTCTGTCATGTTAATTCATATTGACTGGGCATGAATTTATTTATAAAGTAATGAGTAGTATGTACTTCGTAGTAATAACGGTAGTGAGAAATACGATATACCACTTCGAGGTAATTTTTTGTTATTTAAATAAAAAATCTGTATTTAATTGAAAATCGAAAGTTTGTTTTCCAATTTTTTTCCATCTACTTTTTAAAAATATAAATACAAATAAAATAAATTACTTACATAATGTTTCGTGATATTTTACTGTTCTTCAAACTTTTCAATTAACATAACTTGGAAGTTTTTTAGTTAGAAACTATAAGGCATTCATAAAACATAAAGTATTAGGTTAGTTATTATACTTTGAAAGCTTTTTCCCATTAGAGTTTGCGAACGACACAAAGCAGTCTCTAATTCCGTCTTGCGATGGAGCACAGTTGGTATAATCGTAAAACAGACCTTTTTCTCAGATGGTAATTGTCAACCAACCATACAAAATAAATTGTAGTTGAGGATAAAGTATATAAATTTTGTGAATATTAAGAGTTGTAAAAATTTGTTGTTGATGTTTAAGCATTCTTGAATTTTTGCAGCAATGAGAATAATACAGTATGTATATAGTTAGCTACAGACTTGATGTGTGATGAAGATGATAATCATCATCATCATTACCTTTATCGTCCACTACTGGACATTCCCTAAGCTCTTTCCATATGTCTTTGTCGTGTGCAGCCTGCATCCAGTTATTGCTAACACGCTTTAGGTCGTCAGTCCGTCCAGTTGGTGTGAGTGCTCTGCTCCGTATTGCTTCTTGCCTTGGTCTGCACTCTAAAATACGTTTTGTCCATCAGTTGTCTGATAATCTGGTGACGTGTCCTGCCCAGTTCCATTTTAACGACGCGATTTTTTGATAGCATCTGTTGTTTTTGTTTTACGACGTATTTGTTTGGAATTCGGTATCTCAAAGAGACATTCAAGATCTGGTGCTCCATATTCACTTGAGTCACGCGAATCTTATTAACTACCTCTATTGTGAGTGTTAATGTTTCTGCTCCATAAGTGAGTACAGGTAAGACACATTGGTCAAAGATTTTCCTTTATAAGCATATGAGTATATCCGATTTAAATACATAGTTTAATTTATCAAACGCTGCCCAGGCTACTCCTATGCGACGTGGGAGCTCACATGTCTGGTTATCTCTGCCCAACCGAATTTTATGTCCTAGGTAGCAATACGATGTAGTCTGCACAATATCGCTTCCGTCAATAGTAATATTTTGATTTATCACCAAATTGGTCATTATTTGCGTCTTATTCATATTAATCTTTAGTCCGACCTTCAAGGAATTGTGATATAATTTTTCAAACATCATTATTGCATCACCCATACGATCGGTTATAATAAGGACAATGTCATCTGCAAATCTCAAATAACTGAGCTTTACCTCCATTAATGTTAATATCATGGTCGTTTGGATGTGCCTTCTTACAGGTATGTTCTAAAAGCGTTGTGAATAACTTTGGAGAGACTGTGTCTCCTTGCCGTACTCCTCGCTGTATACAGAATTTATTTCTTTCGTGTTCAGATAGTCTTACGCTAGCTGTGGAATTTTGGTAGAAATATTTAATTATGTTAGAATAGCAATGGTCTATTTGGCATTCTGTTAATGCTTTTAACATTTTCTAATGGTTTATGGTATTGAAACCTCAATACTCCTGGAGTATTGGATTTTAGGAAGTGTAAGACTTCCAAATTCCAGAAGAACTGGAAGAGAGGTGATGAAAATACTAAAAATATGGCTAAGCTCAGAGGAACAAAGTTAAATGGCCAAAGAGACAATAAATCTCAAGTGAGTGTTCGGGCTAGCTTCAATGCACTGGATTGTGGCTTTAAAGATACAAAGCAGATAGCCAGGATAATGAGCTAATGAGACAAGAATCGAAGTGAGACTTGTTAATATCAAATGTGATACAACTAAAGAAGTTCACAAGAAATAAATTTATAGAAAGAGAACAATAAAAAGAGAAAAAGAAGGGCGCCAACTCAACGATAGTTAAGATTTTGAAGTAACAAATGATTGAAACAAATGATTCTGGAGATAATAACCTGAAATACAAAATACTAAATACTAATCTTGTCTTGCTATATTATATACTGGCTAGTAGAAACTGAAATAAAACTCAAAATAGTAACAATAAATATATTTATAAAAATGTGTATATCGATATATATGTATTAACAATTTACATATAATGCAAAACTAAATAACAGTGGTAGTGGGTAGTGTAAAGATACAATAGGACCTAATAGCCCCTCAACAAGCGAATAGTCACTACCACTGGCCAAATAAAGTTTAAAATATCAGTAAAAATTCAAGAATAGTCCGTATCATAGCCAAAGTCTTAACACAAAAAGGTAGTAATTTAAATTTAACTAGTTCGACTAAAATGAGATACAAATTACAATATTGTAAAGATATCAAACTTGATAAATCTGTTACAATTCTATTAAATATATTACATCCAAAAAGGTGAGTTGTTTCATACTCATTATATCATATAAAAAAAAACACATTAAATTTATTTCCCTCTCCCAATATCAAATTGTATTATATCAAATGTATTGTATTAAAAAAAAATATTATAGCAAAAGTGAGTTTGGTCAGCACTCTTGAAATCCTAATTAAAATAAAACCTCATAAGTAAAACATGAAAGAATTTTTCCCTCTCCCAATAATATCAAAATTATATTTTATCAAAATGTAGTCACTTGATCATATGCATATGAAAAGTTAACAAAATAGATAGTAACAAAAAAAATTACACAGTTACATCAGTTTGTGGCTGTAAAGACAAACCCAGGGGAGTCTAATTTAGTCAAACCAGGCACTGGTCTATCTTCTCCGAGAAATCGGTAACTCCATAACCAAGTTGTTAACTATTCAATAAATTCTGTAACTATTCCTTGAAGGAATATTCTTAAGAGAATACTCTCAAGTGAAGTGACGGAATCTAAAAGAATTATGTAATTTAATAAATGTAATTTAATAGGTGTAGCAGCATGGATTGACTGCACCAAAACAAAACATCAAAATATTAGTGACATTAGGTCAACATGTCAAAATTTCCGAAGTTACTTCGTAGACATGACAGGCTTGCGCCATGAAAAGAACATGCGCAGAATACAGAAGGCTGTACCACATTTGTAGAACCTTTTATATTTCACCAAAAAAGTTAGAGAAAAAAAAGAACCAAAAAATTTAGTGATAGGATATGGAATAGATCGGAATTTAAGTTTGACTATATAAAAAATGACCTTCTGTTCTTTGCAACTAAATCAAGGAAATTTTATATTTAAATTATTTCGAAACTCAAAAATAAATCTCTAAAGAAATACTAAACTGCAATGATAAATTTGATTGTATGATAAAGAGATCATACGTATGAAATGATTTACTTACATGGAGCCGCAGCACGCCAAAAAAAATCTTCCTTTTATGTGGAACTCTTATAAATGAATATCTTGATTTTTGAAATTTACTTATTATTATTATTAAGATATGATTATTAAATTGGTATTATTTTATTCGTCCCAGATTATTTTATTGCTCCAATTCCGTCACTTTGAATTGATTGACGTGGCTGCGTATGAGTTCTGACCAAAACTGCCCGCTTTGCTTCCGCATAAAATCGATCAATCCTTTCAAAACGCTCCCAGCGCGTGAGTGGAGAAATGTCGATTTGAAATCGATCGTAGGCGGGTAATAAGAAATTTCTTAAAGGGTTAATCAGTAGCGTAAACGCTACAGTATCAAATGCTTTCTTGTATTCGACAAATATCAGTGCCAAGGGGTTGTTTGCATAAAGATGATAGTAATAAACGCAATAAAAGTTGCAGAAATTAATTATATACATTAAAAAACAGAAAGGCACCATGACTAGGCAACATCCCAGCAGAATTGAATAAAAACGAAACAAACAAACTTTGTCATCAATAATACATCAAGACTATTCCAAAACAGTCGTCACGAAAACAAACTTCCAAAATAATGAAAATTGTTATATTTATGAACCATTATTAAAAAGGTAAGCAAAGAAGATTGTTGAAACTATAGAGGATTTGCAGCAGTATCAAGTTAAATCAGCAAATACTAGCGGACCAACTCGACATCGAGTTTTGATGTAAGTTTTGCTGATATTTAAGAGGGGCAGAGTCTAACGATCCATCGTTTCCGACGCCTGGTGTAAATGTTCCAAAAATCCTAAAAATAAACTGTATCGACGACAATTTTTTTAAATTGAAAATCGATACAGAACTCCGCCTTCGGTAAGTACTGGGTGAATTGAGTAGCTCAGTAAATGCCGATGCCGGTCCCAAGCCCGGATAAAGGAGGAGGGTTGAGGCGATGGGCTAGCAACTCTTCCCTTGTTAAAAGAAATTAATGCTAAAAATTTCGACCAAAAGCCTCGGAATACAAAGGATGGATCAACACAAAGACGACTAATGCAACGAAAAAGGAAAATGATATTGGCTACATGGAATGTACAAGAACTGAGAACCAAACAAGCAGAAGTATTCAAAGAATTAGCGGAAAAAAAATAGATATATGTGTTCTCACAGAAACCAAGAAAAAGGGAGAAGGAAATGAAGAGATAGGAGAATATATACATATCTACAGCGGAGTGAGTAAAGATAACAGAGCTAAGAGGGGAGTCTCTATTGCCATTCGAAAAAATCTTAAAAACAACATTAAATCGTGGACTGAAGTAAATGAACAACTACTAATACTGGAAATGAAAAAGAATGGGCACAATATCGTAATTGTCGGAGTATATGCCCCAAACGAAGATGCAAATCCAGAAAGTAAAGACGATTTCTACGACAATATGAATGAAATACTCTCTGAAGTTAAAGAAAACTGTGAAATCTTTATACTAGGAGATTTAAACGGCAGAGTAGGGACAGAAGAAAATAGCAGAGTCGTAGGAAGATATGGAGAACAAATAACCAATGACAACGGAATGCGTCTTAGAGATTTTTGTGAAATAATGTCTCTCAAAATTATGAATGGATTTTTTCAACATAGAGACATCCATAAATTTACATGGATACAACCTACTAGGAATCTGCGCTCGATAATCGACTTTGTAATCCAACGTCAAACTTCCCAGCTGAAAACAACTGACGTAAGGGTATACCGTGTATCAGAATGTGGATCCGACCATCATTTACTTATGGCCAATGTGATAGTTAACTATCGCAAAAACAATAACACTCAGGTACAGAATATAGAAAAGGGACAAAAAGTAACATCTCCTAAATATAACCTAGAAAGCTTAAAAGAAGATTCAACAAAATTTCTTTACAAATTACGACTGGCCACAAAATTACAAAATGTGAATCGAGAAAATATAACAGCGGAAGAATTATACCAACAACTTAAAAAGTACATTCATGAGGCTGCAAGTGAAGCTTTGGGGTATAAAGACAAACATGAAACAAAAAATCAAGAATGGTGGTCGGAGAATATGCAAACGTTAGTAAACAAGAAGAAAACTGCTTATCAGAAATGGATGTCAACGAGAAAGGAGGAAGATCACAAGGTATATACGAAATTAAATCGAGATGTAAAAAGAGAAGTAGTGAAAAGTAAAAATGAGATGTGGGATCGAAGATGTGCAGAGGTGGATAGGTATATGGGTGGAACAAGAGTTGGGCAAGCGTGGAAGGTGATAAAGTCTCTCCGGAGGGAAGGAAAGGAAAAATCTAACTTAAAATTAATAGATCTGAAACAGTGGAAACAGCATTATGAGGTCTTATTGACAGAGGATAGACGTAAATTCCAAGATATCGAAATGGAAGAAATATCTGAACATACACAAATAATTGAGATAACAACCGGAGAGTTAAGCGATGCCCTCAAAAGATCGAAAAACGGTAAAGCAGCAGGACCTGGAGACATCCCAATTGAGTTGGTAAAGTATGGACCAAAAATATTACACGAGATGATGGTTAAACTATTTAATAAATGCTTAAAAGGACAAAATATCCCTGATGATTGGAATGTTGGATACATCAGCTCAATATACAAAAAAGGGGATAAACGCAATTGCTCTAATTATAGAGGAATAACTGTTACTAGCTCAGTTGGGAGGTTGTACGGTCGAATAATAAAAAAACGAATTGAATCAGAATATGAAGACATAGAGGAACAAAATGGATTTCGGGCAGGAAGATCGTGCATTGATAATATATTCGTTCTGCAGCAGGTAATCGAAAAACGGAAGGCAAGGAATCTATCTACCCACCTATTGTTTGTAGATTTAGAGAAGGCATATGATACGGTACCTTTGAAAAAACTATTTTATACATTGACGAAAGTAGGTCTCAGTAGAGAGTATGTGGATGCTATCGCAAATATATACAAAAATGCAAGAAGTGTCGTTAAAGAAGAAACTTTATATCTGAATCATTTCCAATAACCAAGGGGCTTAAACAAGGATGTTGTCTGTCTCCGACCCTGTTTAAAATATATATTCAATCATCGCTAGAGCAGTGGAGAAAACAAGTATCCGGAATGGGAATAGACATAGGCGGTGGTGAATGTCTAACAGCTTTATTTTTCGCAGATGATCAGGTAGTCGTAGCGAATGACGAGGAAGACATGGACTACATGTTTAGAAAACTAAAGAAAGAATATGAAAAATGGGGCCTCAATATGAATATGGCAAAGACAGAGTATCTTAAAATAGGAGATGGTGAAGAAGATCCAGAGTTAGAAATTAGAAACACAAAAACATGCAATGAATATAAATATCTCGGATCTATAATATCTAAAGAAGGCACTACCAAAAGAGACATCGAAAACAGAACACAGCAGAGAAAAAAAGTGGTAAACATTCTAAACTCTCTACTTCGGTCTAAAGATATTAGACAAGAAACGAAATTGACAATCTATCGAACCTTGGTAGAGCCTATTATGACTTATGGGGCAGAGGTTTGGCAGATAACGCAGAAGGATAGAAAAAGAATAGAAGTAGTAGAAATGAATTTTCTAAGGAGAGCGTGTGGTATATCCAAAAAAGATCACATCAGGAATGAAGATATTAGAAGGAGGACAAATACTGTATATTCCAGTGTAGATAGAATTGAAACGAGACAACTAGTGTGGTATGGTCACGTGAAACGAATGAATGAAGATAGATGGCCAAAGAAAGCTTTAAATTACATACCACAACAAAGAAGAAGAAGGGGAAGGCCTTCAGTTGCCTGGGAAGAAAATGTACGGCACATAATGAGAGATAGAGCCATCAGAGAAGACGATATGGATGGACAGAAAACGATGGCGGTCGAAATGCGAGAAACGGCAGAGGCTGTAGGAACCTCGCTTATATTATATATATATATATATATATATATATATATATATATATATATATATATATATAATATATATATATATATATATATATATATATATATATATAACACTGTTTTTGATGGGTTGGAGTCTTGACTTATTTTATTATATTTATATTTATATTTTATTGACTCCAACCCATCAAAAACAGTGTTATATTTTTTCCAAACGAGTCACAAGTACTTCTTTTATATATATAATATATATATATATATATATATATATATATATATATATATATATATATATATATATATATATATATATATATATATATATATATGTAATCTCGATACAGTAGTTTTTTTGGATTTTCAGGAAGATTTACATTAGGAAACGGAAACAATATGATTGTTAGACTCCGCCCCTCTTAAATAAAAACCGTAAGTAAAACCGGAAGTAACTTTTTTTTGCATATTTTAGATTGTAAAATGCCACGTTTAAGAAACAGAACTCGGTTTGAGAACTCGCGGCTCCGTCCATCCATATGCTCTGGAACACCGTGAAAGAAACCATAATTTTCAAAACTAAATCCGGAAATAGGGAAGTAAATACTTCTGGTTTCATAATTCTGAATTCAATGAGTAAGTATAAAAAAGTAGACGCGGTCATATTTTAAAAATGCATTGAAAATTAGGACTGTAAATTTTGAAAAATGAAACCTGTAAAATTCCTATACTTTACTATATGAAAAATTCATTTTATGAAATCCATTTTTAAACCGGTTCGAATTTTTTAAATTTGAAACCTTAGGGGAATTTACCCAACAATCTGTTTTAATTATTCGAAAAAAATATTATTCTATCTATCACCGTTTAGGAGGAGTATTGCGTACAAGAAAAGAGCTTAGCCTTTTAGTAAATAAGATATGGTAAACTTTAAAAAAATAAAATTAAGTCAGAATGAAGGGACAAAGACGCATAACAATAGGCCGGTTTATATCGAGGAGGTTTACTGTCGATTACTTTTTCATTATTATCGAACCACTGAAAAAGTAGAAAGCATTTAATTAATTGTGTGTTCAATTACAAATTAATCCCTTAATTTGTAATCTCACATTATTCTTAACTTCTTAACCTTTCTAGTTTGACCGAAAAAAATCAAAACAAGGTTTGACAGAGTCAAGGTAGCTGAAGGTTTGACAAGAGTCCCAACAGTTAAAAAGGAGAACGGAAAGTAACTACTCGTCCTATACACAAGTTAATACCAATAGTACGAGTGCCCACCTCACGAAAGACAAATATAGCACGTAGTATGTGGAGAAAATCCCCCAGATTATATTCAGAGCATCTAAACGATGTATACAAAGATCGAGGTATATTTAGAATAAAAACTTATCTAGAAAAAAAAACAATGTTAGAAGGTGAACAAACAATAGATTCAATGAAAGAAATCCTGGAAAATATGTGTAAGACAAGCAATATAATAAATTGTGATTCGCTATCGAGCCAGCTAAAAGAAGAATAAAAACGAGCAAAAATGATAAGTCGAGAATTAGATCTGAAAGTAAAAAGAAGGCTGAAGGGGGGTCTTCTAGGAACAGTCCTTACATCAGTATTTGGGGTAAATGATGAAGTATACAGGGATGTATATTCCTTGGACGAAAATCAGAAGCATATAATAAAAAATTTAAAACATCAGACGAAGCTGATGTAACAAATAATAGCTACGATTTAAATAGATTTCGAGAAGCACTAATAAACGGAACTAAGAAAATGTATAACGGTCTAAGTAATGTCTCATGTAGAGCTGACACATAGAGAAAGAGTACATACGACTTAAAGTTGAGACGACTTATAACCGTACAGTAAAATACGCAAAATAATATGCACACACATACGAAAAAATATTAAATGTTCATTACAATCATGGACACTTCATAGATATTATAAAACATGGACAAATAGAGTCAATTATTTTAAATTCTACAAGGTTCCTTTCACAAGGAGTAGATATAAGAAGATAGCCAATAATAGATACTATAATGTTAGAAGTAAACATGATACTAATAATGTTTCCTTCTGTACCAAGAGATGAAACATTACCTTTAGTACACAACCTTCTAGACATTTGCAACATATCTGCAAAGGATAAAGATGCTATATTAACTATGCTTAAATTCTGCTTGGATCAGGACTTCTTCCAATTCAATCAAAAGATATATAAACAACCAACAGGTTTAGCAATGGGATCTCCATTATCACCTTTTCTAGCTGATATTTTCTTAGATAGCTTAGAACAGAAGTTTGTTAATAACAACAACAAAATAGTTTTTTGGTCAAGATATGTTGATGATTGTATTACTCTCATACAGGGAACCTAAGATGATGCTTTACAGATTCTGGATGATCTTAATAACCTCCATCCTAACATCTCTTTTACTCTGGAACCAGAATCTGACAATAAGTTGAACTTCTTGGATATGACTATTTCCCGTAAGAAAGATTCTTTAGAGTACAACATTTATAGAAAACCCACCCAAACAGATCACGTTATACATGGAACGTCTAATCACCCAACTCAACATAAAATGACTGCTTTCAACAGTTACATTCATCGGTTACTTAAATTTCCTCTTTCTGATGATAATTTTAATACAGAACTTAATACTCTTAAGCAGATTGCTTTCAATAATGGCTATGATCCCAACATTATATACAAACTTCTAAATAGAGCTAAACTAAAAATTGCAGAAAAGCTTGCACATTCTTCACAGTTTTTTCAACCGAATGCTTCAGATAACATCAGATATTTCTCCTTCACTTTTTACTTCTACAATTTATAACAACAAAATTTCCTTTAAATCACATAACACTTTAGGTTCCTTCTTAATCAATACCAAAGATAGCATGAATACACTTGATAAAAGTGGTATTTACAAATTAAAATGTGATAATTGTGATGCCTCTTATGTAGGTAGAACCATCAGAAAGTTATCCACTAGAGTCTCTGAACATTTAAAAAGACCAAATTCTTCAAGTTTTGGTCAACACTTAGTATCCAGCAACCACAATTTTAACATCAATTCTGGTTCATCTAACTTACATGACATTAGCAGAAAGAAAAACTATCTTGAGTTGGATTTATTGGAAGATTTGGAGATTACAAGGGAAACAAATGAAAACTTTTACTGTCTTAATACTCAAATTAATTTAAATTGTACTAAATTTAATCCTATATTTAAAAACTTTATTACAGCTTCACCTCGTAGAGGACCCAACTCGACTGTTTAGACTTTCAATATTAATTTTAAAGTTCTTCCATTGACTGTGGATTCAACTGAACTACGTGGACTATAACCTATTTATATATTTTGCCTTCAATTTTGATTTTAACTTTTAGTAATTTAACTGCATATTCAGATTTTTCTTTTTACAGTACTGATAGCGCTTGGTGGACCATTATATTGTAGTCAACCATCCACTGTCTAATATATTGTTAGTCTTTTCTTACATTCATACTCCATGTCAACTTCAATTGCTCTCAAATTAACATCCTAATTATGATAGACAGGTTTGAGTGTGAGATTGGGATTATTCAATCTACATAAAAAAATATACTATATAATTTTATATTTCATCAGTTGATTTCCTATAGTGGTGTCAGTTGGACCTTTGGTCAATACTTAGTGTCATAGAATTTTGAAAGGTGCAAATCACATAACTGCCCTTCACAAGCTGTGATTTGTCACATGTCATCTCTATATTTCCGTTAGACCGGGAGCCCATTCTGTCTCCGGCTTCTATACAACATGTAGCTTCTCCTTAAAATTTTAAAGTGTTTGTTTGTCTTAGTGTATTGTATTTTGTATTGTTATGTCCAAATTTTACATTTATGACATTCTACTATGTCGGATAGGCCACAATTGACGAAGTAAGTCTATAAACGTTTATCACATATAAAAATTGTTTTCAACCATAAACTTGGAGTTTTTTATCCAAGTGAATTAATATTCCTTTTTTATAAAAAACGTTTCTTGGCTTATTTCAGATGCCCCTGAAGATTATCTATTGATCGAAAGTACTTGAGCGGGGTGCGGTATCAATCCGGTCCTAGGATATGAAACAAAAACTTCATTTACACTTCTTGGTATCTCCATCAGAATAACTGCCCTGGTGCTACTGGGCCCGTATTTTCGAAACCGTTCGAACGGAAGTCGTATGCGAAAGATGATGAATTTCGAACGAAAATCGATGATTCGTATTTTCGAGTTGATTTCGAACGCAACGTATACGACGATTTTCGTACACGACTGCTCGAGTGGGTATTCACCATTCGAATAGCGGTAAACACACGGAGTTTGACATTTCTGACTTTTGCATTTAGTTTGGTTTTTAATTGTTTACATAAGTGAGATGGCCGGCCTAAATTTTTTAATTGAAAGAAATGTTTTAAATGCCTTAGAAGATGCAAAAATATTAGCGAATGTGAAGAATACCATGCATTTTTAAATCCTCTTGAAGCCTTATCAGACAAACAATTTGTAAAATTATACAGTTTAACAAAGCTTCTGGCAGAGGAACTAATAGAACTTTTGGAGCCCCACTTGGTACCTCCATCTAGGGCATCTGCATTGGGCATACCGAGAAAGGTAAGTATAACAAATATTTTTAATTCGACATAGGTATACTGTGAAAATGTTCCCCAAAGCACCCTCCGCTTTGTTCCTTAAGAATAAGCATCCGGGCCAAGTATTTTACATAGAGAGTAATAAAATTGTTTACCTACAATAATTTTTTGCAGGTTTTCTAATCTATTTTCTTCCATAAAATCTATCAGTTCTTTTTTTTGTTCGGAAGATACAAATCCTCCGAACATGAAATTTTTATTTTCTTTGACCATATTGGAAAATTGTAGAAAATTGAGCAAATCACAAAAAACTAAAAAACTTCAAGTCTGTTGCAACAAGTAAAATAAACTTGTCAGTCAAATAAATGTCGCCTGTCACATCTACCTCTTCTTTTCTTAATTTCGTGAGAATTTGCGGCGTTGCCGGTGAATTTGGGTTTACGGATTCTCGTATGCGAATTAAACTTTCGAATTGCATTCGAAAATACGCTGTTACGTTCGTGCACGATTTTTTTTTTCGTTCGAACTAATCGCATGCGAATAAATTCGAACACATTTAAAAATACGACCCCTCTGAAATCGATCTATTTTGAATTTCGGGCCAGCCCCCTACCTAACGGAGATACCAACCCGTTATTATCTGTCACAGAAGCCGACCTTTACTCTCCCACTCTCTTTACATCTTTTGTATTTACTATTCGGTACTGTTTCGATAAATCGGTTGGTTTAGTATCGTTTTTTATAGCATCAAGCTCAATCGTTAAAGTTTAGTGTTGCGACAAATTTTGTGTAAATTCAGTTACTATAATTAGATTACAACTATGGCATTACTACGGAGTGAAGTAACTTGTCCAATATTTCGTTCTGGTTGTGAGCTCCCTAAAAATGTGTTACCTACGTATAAAGATATGATGAAGCTGTTTATATTCATATCTCAAAGCTATAAAAAACAGTATAACAACTGTGTGCGGAAAACCAGTGAAATTGTGACGGAAAGCGTAGAGGAGATGTGACGCAGAGCTTTAATACCCATCGTAGAACACAAAACAAAATTAGTCAGAGTTATAGCTTACCACGATAAGTATAGAACATTATTGAAATCATATAAAGGCAGGAAGGACGAAGTTGGTTACCAAGAAAAGCTGTTTAAGTTTGGTGAGGATAGCAAGAAATTGTTTGATATTGCTACTTGCAAATGTTTAGAGTTCACAGATTGCAGCTGTCCTAGAAACCAACAAATTCCAATACCAGAACGAAATTTCTTAATTGACCAACGAACTGACCGTAGAATGATTATTGGTAGTTTAGATCGTGAAGCGACAAAAAAAAATGAGGTGAATTTACATAGATTACACCAACAAAAGCAACGTGAAGAACAAAGGGCCTTTTTCCAAAAAGATGTGGAATCCATTCCTAGTACTTTCAAATCACCTACAACTTCAAAAATACGACTGAATGTTCAACAGTCAGATACATTAAAGAAAAACGGTGACATTGAGGACTTCCAATCTCAATCAATTATTTCCACTTCTTCACTCACTACAACTGATGTCACATTTCCAGTTGTTGCCAGAACATTAGATCGTTATGGGGTTTCAGATCATGATGGAGCTGCAATCATTTCTGCAGCTTTCCAAGATATTGGTCTCATTACTGAAAACGATTCATCACGGGTTATAGACAGAAGTAGAGTTCGACGAGCTCGTTCTAAAGTTAGGACTACATTGACAGGTGAACCTAAAATTTTTGGTGCTATCATCGGATTATTTTACGATGGCAGAAAAGATAAAACGTTAATACACGAAGATCGTCGTAGAAGAGTGATTCAGGAGGAGGATATTACCATATTGAAAGAACCGGACTCTGAATATCTAGGCCATATTTCTTTGAAAACTGGTGATGCCAAAACGATTTGCAACTCTATTCTGACGTGGCGTTATTCGTTTATTGGAAATCAAGTTTCAACGTCTCCTCCAATGGCTCGTATGCCAACTACACTTTAATGAACTGCCATTGCTTGACATTTTTCAACATTTAGATGGCACAACAAGTGGACCAAAAGGTTTCACAGGTCTCATTGGCAAGGCAGTTACTAAGTGGGAAGTGTTACTAGTTGTTCCGTTTGATGAAATTAAATGTGCGTTACCCGATATTACCAAACTAGTTCTAAACTAAACTAGTTCACGCTAGATGGTCGAACTAGTTTACTAGGATTTTTTTCGCAAAGTTTTCGTCACAATGTCCACTATTAATATACTGACATATTTGTAGTAGATACAGTTGATCGGTGCTTAACTTCTGTGTCGATTTGGTAATATCGGGTAACGCACATTTAATTGCATCAAACGGAACAACTGGTAACACTTCCCACTTAGTAACTGCCTTGTCAATGAGACCTGTGAAACCTTTTGGTCCACTTGTAGTGCCATCTAAATGTTGTAAAATGTGAAGCAATGGCAATTCAACATTTATTATTGGCGAGATTAGTATACATAAATGTTTGAACATTTCTAAACGGTCATAGAATACGTTAACATTCCATTGAAGAATCAGATTAAAGATTTAGTTTATTTCTTGAGATGCGTTACAAGAAAGCGTTTGGTCAAGTACAGTACGCCAAGATGATGCAAATACTATAAGAAGCAGGAATTAACAATCAAGTACTAAAAATAATTAGAAATCTTTACTGGAATCAGACAGCAAATCTCAGAGTTGAAGGTGAACACACTGACTATGTGAAAATCATGCGTGGTGTGAGGCAAGGCTGTATTTTGTCTCCATTAATATTCAATCTGCACTCTGAAAGAATATTTATCGAGGCTATGCACGACACTGAAAAAGGTATTCTACTAAATGGTTACCGGCTAAACACACCGACAGATTGTGGCATCTGCATATCTGATGCTAAAGCAATCAACAATATGTACTGAATGTAAACGTTACAAAGACAAAAAATATGACAATTAACAAGAAAAGGATATTAAGGTCAACTCTGCGTCAACCAATCCCCCTGTAAAAAAAGTGACGCACTACAACTACGTTGGCAATATAATAAATGAACAATGGACCAACAACCAGGAGATTAGAGCACACATCAGAAATGCTAGATCGACCCTGAATCGGATGGGGGCCTTCTTTAAGAGTCACAACCTCTCTCTTGATACAAAAGTGGGAATGGTGCAACGTTACGTCTTCTCTGTACTTTTCTATGGTGTTAAATCGTGGACCTTGAACGAAGATATGTGCAGAAAACTGAAAGCATTTGAGATGTAGCTATATTGGAAACCAGATATGTGGTTGTATTTAGAATTTTGTCGATGGCTCTGTATATGGCAGTTGGTACTTAAGAAAAACAACAATTATACGCCCTTTTAAACTTGTTTTAATTATAAATAGATTATTAGTAACGAAAACTATTGTTGTAATGATTTTGTAGGCAATTTAGAAATTTATAATTTTAAAGTACTTGAATACATTTTATAATTATTCAAAATAATTCAGCATGTTATTTCATTAGTATATTTTATATCAAGTTTGTATATTGAATATGAAAAACAGCAAACGTTTTTGTTAAAATAAAAAAATTTAATTTGATTAACAGATTGTAAATATTTATATATTATTATATTATATATATATATATATATATATATATATATATATATATATATATATATATATATATATATATATATTGGAATAATAATTAGATATACAAGAAATTAGTATAGTAATATTATGATATTTAATTAATAAGCTTACTTAAATAGTGGTTAAAGAAATAATTTATAAGTTATATACTAGCGAATATTATTAAAAAATAATTATATGAGGGTATTTTTAAGAAGTTAGCATAATAACAAATGTTAAAAGATTTTTTTTTAATTAGAAACATATTTAATTGAGCCATATGCATAGGCAACCAAATATACACTGTGTTATTTGACATTTGTTTGGTTGCAGATGTAAAATGGGGTTAAATATTAGTTTGGGATTTTAATTTAAATATAATTATGGATGTAAAATAGTAGTATATTAGTGTAAGATATTTAGTTTATATATAATAGTGAATTCTGATCTGAAAGCATAAATGTTCATAAAATTCTCACTAGAATTTTCTGGAAAACGTCAATACACAAGACAGTTAATCCTATTTGCATAGTAGATTATTCCAGAACTTTCATCTATGGATGAGATGAAAAGTTTAGAACATGATTTCTTTCCCGATCATTCTGGAACCATGAAAAGATATATAAACGATGTAATTTGGAGCAAAAGGGGATTATTAAGTAAGTTACAGTTGATTCGTGAAGTTAGTTGGTTAGAAGAATTCAATGCATTAAGTTACAGTCAATTATTTAGTTACAGTCAATTATTAAGTGAGTTATTTAGAAGAATTCAAGAATTAAGTTACATTAAGTCAGTCAGAAATTAAGTTACAGATACTATGTCAGTTACAGTCAATTATTAAGATAGTAGAAGGCATTAATGAAGTAAGAAACAGTCGGTCAGTCAGTTACAATTGATTAAGGGAGAATAATTCATGAATTGATTAGTTAAAAGTTAGATTAAGTTAAATTAAGTTAGAAAAAAGGATTAAGTGAGAAGAAGTTCGTCAGTCAGGTACAATTAGGTCAATAAATTAGATTTATCAAGAAAGTTATTTTAAGACAGTTATAATTAAAGTAAATTAGAAGAATTCATTAAGTCAGATACAGTTGGAGAGTAAGAGAGTAAATTAATTCAATATAAATAATTCAATACAGGAGTATAGTATATTATATGGAAATTAAAGGAATTTTAAATTATAGTATCTATATGCAATTTTACAAATGCAAGGATAACCGAGGCTGATTAAGAAGATATTTAGTGGTGATTATAACTTTGATTTTGGAAAACTTTAGGCGTTCAGTGATAGAAAGGTACCAAATTTTGTTAATATAATTTAATAATTGTAAGAATTTCAAATTTTAGATAGGTTGTTTTAAATTTATATTGATTATATTATATATATATATATATATATATATATATATATATATATATATATATATATATATATATATATATATATAATATAATCAATATAAATTTAAAACAACCTATCTATATCTGTTTCATAATAGTTATAATAAAGATAATTTAAAAAAGTACTTACAAACTAATTCTTTGAGAACCGTGATAAAAACCCTATACTCATATATATTATTTTAAACACTCATTGCTCATATACAAACAAAACATCATTACAATATATATTCGCACATTGAAATCAAAAGTGGCACTATATAAAAAACTCAATTTTACAGTATAGCTGTTTAAAGTTTTTTAACATGATTTTTATGCCCAGACTTAAAAATAAATTAAAAACAAGAAATGTGATTAGTTTTAAATAATAATTTAATTATCTCTTTTTCGGTATAAAATAACTTTTAAATAAATTAACTAGTGTTTGTTGAAAAAAAAGGTATTTGAAAAAAAAAAATTCAGTATAGTGTCACTTTTGTTTTTATACAATCAATTATTTTTTGTTTAATGGCATATTTAATTCATTAACTCTTCTACTATTCTACTACTCCAAAAGAGTAAATGAATGTCTGGAATAAAATAAAAACTAATTTTAGATGAATAAAGTATTTATTTGTATGTACTACAAAAGAAAGTCTTACTCGAATCAGTCACAATATAACGCAATGTTTTAATTAAAATAAAACATTTTAAGACTATCAAAATAAACTAAGAAAATAAACGAATCGTAACAAAAAATGCAAATAGGCATTTGTAAAAATGTGATAATACTTAAGAGCTATTACATTTTCAATTAAAAATACTTTCATAGTAGGATCGGTAATATCCAGGAATCAACCCCACATCCACAAGACTCCTCACGCCATTTTTCTTCCTTTCGGATATATCCAATTTTTGGTGGTACAATGGTTTAAGTTCTTGAGGTCGGCTGTTTCTGGATGTTCTTTTTGCCAAATCAAGTTCCTTGAAGTCATCAAAATAAGACGTTTTATAGAATATTTTAATCTCATTCATTACGTTCTTTTCAATTTTAATGACTTTTATATCAAACAACTTTACAACCGCACCATCAACACTACTATTCAGCTTAATAACTGGCAGTTGTTTCAAATCCATAAAATCTTCGAATCCCATCTCATTTACAATGTACGGCGTCCCACGTTTTTTTCGAACTTCTGATGGCACAGACGTGGGAAGGTACGTAAATGGGTCCAGATTTAAGACTTTTTTTACTTCCTTCTCAATCGTTGAATGTACTGCGTCCCCTTCATTTTGTGTATGGCCTCGGATTAAGAACTTATGGGTTGCTAATTTTACTTTGAGATTTAAAACTGCATAGACGTACATTCCAATGATAAACTGGTTCTTCTGTTGGCCACAGCAGTTATCATAATAGAACACTATATCAAGATCTTTATTAGCGAAAGAAGACTTCTTTTGCAAAAACTACAAAACACAGCTACCTATTTCATTGGCTCCACGATTACCTTGAGATTCATCCCAAAAGTAACATTCAATATTGTGTGTTTTCAACTCCGATATGGTAAAATTCAAACAATTTATTTTGGACTTATAATAGAATGTTGATACGTCTTCTTTAGGAATCGTCATTACAGCTTGTAAGTCATAGCATGCAATGATAAAACAATCTGTCACTTTCTCTTTGTCACTAGCTTTTTCTTCGCTTTCTTCAATCTTCCTTCAAAGCTTCCTTTCTGGGATCTTCAGCCAGCTTATATATTGTTCATTGTTCACATTGGTCCTTTTTAGGTACGACCAAACTAATATTAAATTCTTTTAATATGTATATTAAATGTCGGATAATACTTTAAATGTCGGTGTTTAATATCCTAATTATCTAATTAAATATACATTTTTAAATAAAACAACGACACTTCACTTAAAATGACGTCTATTTAATATGGCAATAAATTAAAAATATGACACTTAAACTACAAAAATGACACTAAGCACAATATGCCCCTTATTTATTCTATATAAACACAGTTATCTGGAATAGTTGAGTAAAATATCGGCACTTTACAAAATATGCCAATAACGAAATCATAATTTGTTGTATTTTTACTATCAAGTAATTAAAAAAACGACATTATAAAAAATATGTCACTTTTTCACTCACCTCAGCTAAGAGTTGTTGTGGCGGCTGGACCTTTACTGGTTTAGTGTCGGTTTATCGATCACGACCCATGCTCACGACAACAAAGTAAGAAGTGACATTAGCGACGTCTACAGAAAACCGAGCGAGCTATTACAACGGAGATCTTTGCAACAGACGTAGTTTTGCTCGTAGATTTTAGATGTCGCTGTAACTAAAAACCACCGAATTTTGTATAATGCCACTTTTGATTTCAATGTGCGATATATATATATATATATATATATATATATATATATATATATATATATATATATATATATACTATTATATACAGAGTGGCCCAAAAGTCTGGAAACGGCTAATTATCTCGTAAATTACTAGACATAATTATTCAAAATTTAAGATACGCTTATTTTGGGATACGGAGATTCCATATTTAGTATTTGCAATGTTGCCAGATTTTCAGTTTCTCTTATATTACTAGTAACTTTGGTTTTTCAAATGCATCACCCTGTATATTCAGTCATTATTGGAATCTCCTATTAAATACGAGTTCAACTATATATAACACTTATGATTTTATGTAGTCTGGAAGGTCCTAAATACATAAAACAGAAGTCTGGCAACGCCTAAATTGTTTCAATACATTTTTTAATACTAACTATTTTGAAATACATTAAAACGTAACAATTGAGAGTTTAGAATATTTTTTAACATAATAGATACGTTATTAAGTGTTCAAAATGTGCTCCATTTGTGAGCTGACAGCACTCTAATCGATAATAGAATGCGTCTACCACATTTCTCCATGATTGTCTAGAAATTATTCGAGATTCATCGATAATTCATTGCCTTAGCTATGCAAGACTTGCTGGTTAAGTTTTGTAAACTTAATTTTTCAAGTATATCCAATAAAAATAATCTTTACGATTGAGATCGGGTGAACGTGGAGGCCATTCAGTTCTACCTTGCACCTACCTATTGCAAGAATTGAGTAAAGATGACTTTGGTCGTAGATTAGAGTTTACTGAGGTAATGATGAATAAAATTGAAAATTATTAAATGTTCGTTAACAGAATATGTTTTTTCCGATGAAGCAACTTTTACACTGTGTGGAGATGTAAATCGACACAATTTAAGATACTGGTGTGACGTAAATTCACACTGAAGACTGAATGCGTGAAAACCATACTCAAAGACAACAAAAATTATATATATGGTCGGATATAGTAGGTACTTATTCAATTGGGTCATTTTTTGTCGAAAGAAATTTAACGTCAGGTAGTTGGTGTAAATGTTCGGCGATATTTAGATGAGATATTTCGTGGACGATAAATTGGTAGACAAGGTAGAATTGAATGGCCTTCACGTTCGCCCAATTTCAATCCTAAAGATCATTTTTATTAGGGATACTTGAAAAATTCAGTTTACAAAACTGAACCAGCATGTGTTGCAGAGCTAAGGCAACGAATTATCAATGAATCTCGAATAATTTCTAGACAATCATGGAGAAATGTGGTATACGCCTTCTACCATCGATTAGGGTGGTGCTGTCAACTTAATAACGTAACTACTATGTTAAAAAATGTTCTAAACTATCAATTGTTACGTTTTAATGTATTTGAAAATAGTTAGTATTAAAAAATTCATTGAAACAATTTAGGCGTTGCCAGACTTCGGTTTTATGAATTTATGACCTTCCAGAGTATATAAAATCATAAATGTTACATATGGTTGAACTCGTATTGAATAGGAGATTCCGATCATGACTGAATGTATAGGGTGACGTATTTGAAAAACCAAAGTTACTAATAATATATGAAAAACGGCAAATCTGACAACATTGTAAATATAAAATATGGAATCTCCGTATCCCAAAATAGGTGTACATCAATCTTTGTACAATTATGATTAGCATTTTACGAGATAATTAGCCGTTTCCAGACTTTTGGGCCACTCTGTATATATTTATATATTTATATTCGTAAGAAATCGTGCAAATCTAAAAAAAGAGCAGCTTTTTATAATCTAAAATTTAGTTGCTTTTAGGTGTTTAGTAACACATTTGCCAACCCTGCAAAATCACTCACTGAACTATTAAAATGTTAATGGGTGCAAATGCAGGACTATTTGTTTGAATTTAAAATTTTCACCCAACAATTTGACAAAAATTTAAAGTGCACTTTACTGGTGTGTCGCTACTAAATCTGCAACTACGTATATGAGAATTGTATATATTAATATTTAAATTAGATTATTCCAATTTCATTTTTTTATTTTAACAGGAACGTTTGCTGTGTTTTATACTCAATATACTGGTAGAAAATATATACTAAAGGAATGATATGCATGAAAATATTATTTTGATTGAATATAAAATATATTCGAATACATTAAAATTATAAATTTCTAAATTGGCTTAACGTTTTCATTACTAATTTCATTGTAGCTAAATAAAACTGCTCAAAACGACTTTATTCATATTCGTTTGTTTTTAGAGATCAAACAAAACGATTGATTTATTTACGTGTCCTTGCATCCTTAGAAAGGACATGGGATATATATGTCCCATCAGAGCTGTAAAAGATATTTTTTAAAAGTATCTAGATACTTTTAAGATACTTGAGGCAAAAAGTATCTTAAGATACTAGGTATCTAAGATACTTTTTTGTGAAAGTATCTAAAGATACAAAATACCGGAAAAGTAGTACCGAACTACTTTGGGCTTTGGGGTAGATAAGAAATAAAAGACGTTAAGTTATTACAAACTAATAACTATGTATTGAAAACAAAAATCCAACATTCAATTTTCAAAACAATATAAAATAAACATAAATTCGTGTGTTAAAAACAGCATAAGATGCATTATGCATTAAAAACAGAACATTCAACATAATTAAATTTTTAAACACAATAGGATAGGATATAAAAAATAATACCTAACATTTTGGTAGCTAATAACTAGTTAGTATAACCACTAACACTAGCTTTTAGTAAAACTAAATTTTCAAAAGTATCGGACAAGGCATGACGTCGGGGTGAATTAATAAAAGTTGCAAAAGAAAACATTATTTCAACAGCTGTAGAAGAAGATAATGGCGTATTGAACTTTTTAAATAATTGTTCTATAATATTATGTTTTTTTAACATTTGTATGTTGGTTTCAGAATCGGCCAAATATTGTAATTGTTGCAGCTCAGCTTGTCGTTTATAATCTAAATCAGTACAGCCAGTGTTTTCGTTTTGCGTTTGAAGATCGGAGTATTTGGATTTAATATCAAATTCGAAGAAGTCGTTTTGCATTTTGTTACTTTTTATTACAGTAGTAATGTTATTTGTACTTACATCAAATTGTTTTAATTGTTCCTCATTTTCCTTCATAATTTTTATAGCTTCTGTAATTACCAAATCCTTAATTTCACCAAGGTCATTTTCGATATTCCTGATTCCTTGAAATGCAGTAAGCCAACGTGCTTTAAATAAAGGATTAGTAACTGCAGTAATTATTGCAGTATGGTTAGTCAACTTAAGAAGTTTTTCAAATCTGGAGTTTAAAGATACTGTCAGAACGTTCAAAATAAGTTCCACATATTTAAACTTATTGGTTTTAAGCTTTTCAATTTTAACAAACAAGCTTACGATTGATGGTGTAGAAGGAAACCGTAGTACATATTTTGTTCGCCTTGAAGAATGTCAAGTGCCAAAGCAAACGGTTTTAGTATTTGGCATAATTCTGCTAAATAATTTAGATCAGTATCTCTATACGAAAATTTAATTTTTAGTATAGAGATTCCAGTGTTTCTTTAGACTTAAGAATCTGGTTCAGAGCATCGAACATGGAATTCCAACGAGTCATACCCGGGTAACTTAAAGTATGCCCTAATACTTTTTTTATCACTTCAGCTGATTTAGGACGACCTGTTTTTTTTCCATATATGATTACACCTAGCTATTGCTTGTTCATGTTTTAATCTAAGAGAACTGGTTGAATTAATTATTTTCATAATATCAGTAGTTGCACAACGTATGTGTTTAGATAAAGTAGGTATGATCAAATTATTGTCACTTAAATTATTTGGAAGGAGATAATTTTCGTTTTCAAATATGTTAGGAATATCCTCTTCATCCTCCAAAATATCTTCCTGATCTTCCTCAATGATGTCGATATCATCTTTTGGCACTTTAAAATTAAATTACTACACTTACAAATTATTGCACTAAATTTAAAATAGGTTATAAAAAGTAAAGAAAGGAACTTACCTTTTCTAGTGCACTAATATTTTTTCCTTTAGCGAGTACGAACGACAAAGACAAACTAACTTAACGCTGTAAAGGATAAACGGATAATGCTGCGGGCCGGCGGGCGGGATACTATAAACAATACACATCGTATCTCCCGCTACGGCCGGCGTGACTGGTCGAAGCTTGTCGGATCATGAAAAGTAACTATTTCTCAGGTCCTAAGTAAGTATCTAAGATACTTTTTTGTATCTAAGATACTTATTTGTATCTAAGATACTTTTAGTACTTTTAAATTAACCAAAAAAGTATCTTAAATAAAATCATCTAAGATACTTTTAATATCTTAGATACTTTTTTTATCTTTTTACTAAAGATACTTTCAGCTCTGTGTCCCATTAGTGTTGAATTGTGAGATAAATAAATCCCAGTAAAGAAATAATCTTATGAAAAAGACAGCAAATATTTGATTTCACGCAAACAGCGCCTATGTATCTGTTGATACGTATTTCGACCTAATAGGTCTTGTCTAAACAGTTATTCACAGGTGTTTTCAACGTGAAAAATCAATATTTTTCTGTCTTTTAAGAAGCAACACTAAAATGGCTTCAATACGGACGCAATAGCGACATCTAATAATAAAATCCGTTAAATAGTTTCGAAACACAATTCAGATTTCTGCTTATAATCTGAGCCTTCTAAAAATTGCAAGGCAAACAGACGTTGATAAAGGATGTTAAAAGGAACATGGGGAATCTAAAATTTGCATTCCGCGACATGTCTTTACAACTAAGCAGAAATCCTTAGCGAATTGTGTTTCTTGTACTCGTACAGAGCAGATTCGAGCTCTGTACGAGTACAAGATATAGCTTTATATTTCATAAAATGAAAAAGACAGCAAATATTTAATTTCACGCAAACAGCGCCTATGTATCTGTTGATACGTATTTCGACCTGATAGGTCTCATCATAGTATGGACACGTATCAACAGATACATAGGCGCGGTTTGCGTAAAATGAAATATTTGCTGTCTTTTTCATTTTATTCGGATCTGCTCTGTACGAGTACAAGAAACACAATTCGCTAAGGATTTCTGCTTAAAGACACATGTCGTGGAATGCAAATTTTAGATATCCCATGTCCCTTTTAACATCTTTTATGAACGTCTGTTTGCTTGCAATTTTTAGAAGGCTCAGATTATAAGCAGAAATCTGAATTGTGTTTCGAAACTATTTTACGGATTTTAAATAATCTTATATTCAAAATAAAAGTACATTACTCAAAAAAAAAAATTACTTTATATGAATGGTGTGGTAAAAAATAATTTTTGCATATAGGCACATTGCACGCTGTACAAATAGTCGTAGTTCGAGTTTTTGATATATTTTGTGAACATCTAAAGCATCTTTTCCTAGTAGGTATTAAATTTGTTGTGGCAAATAATCTCCAACGTTGATCATCGTTATAATCCTTATAATTCAAAGGGTGTGCTGGAGGGGTATATTATTTTCATACTTTAAATGGTCAATTTAAGAATAAAAGTCAACAAGTTTCAGGTTTTTTTGACATAGTTCATAAAAACGCTAAAAATTAATTTATTCCATAGATATGGACCGCATGGTATATCCTAAGTAAAGCCATCAATTACTCAAGGGGAACTCCAACTATAAAACCAAGATATTCTTTTCATCCTGTAACAGGTGTATTTAACATTATTTTACTAACTGTAAGTTGCAGCTATGTAAAAAGCACACTGGTTTAACAAATGTTACTTTCCAATATATTTTTGCAATAAATCCTCTTATTTGTTTTGTTTTATGCTTCAGGGTAATGTGTATATTTTTTCGTTTATTAGTTATTTTACAGTTTTGTTTTAAAAAAATTAAAGCTTATCGTTTTTTGTGTGTGGAGATAAAATCTAACACCTGAGTGATGGCGTAATTTTTTCTGTTTCAATTTTGGTTACAAAAATTTTATAAACTATACTGTGTTTATCTCGTAAACACTAAACACCTTAAATTGTATTAAAAAGTAGTAAAAACAAATAACCCAAAATTTTATTTTAGCATATGTAACTTTATAATAAACCAAATAAATAAAAAAAATATTAAAACCTTATTAAAGTATGTTTATTGCTGTCAACGGATTGATGAGTAATAAATGCATGCATCAAAAAATATAAATAACATTAATTGCTATAAAAAACTGTATTTTTTGCTTTTTTTTACCTAACAGCTGAGTGTACAAATTATGTACACTCTGTTAACCTTAATAATAACAAGCTGACGCAGTATACAGAGTGAGTTTTATGTATGGAATTATCTCGGAAACGGCTTGCACGATTTTTATAGATTTTCATGTCTAAGGATTTTGTGATGCGGCATATATTATGGTGGTATTAGCAGTGTTTTCAGATCTTTCGTTTTTCTGTCTTCTTCTTCTTTCTTTTTGTACGTAGGCTTTAAATTATGTTTCTTCCTGAATATTAGCCTCATAGACTGTTTAAATTATCGCTCCATCTTTTTCTTGGTTTGCCAATACTTCTTCGTTCATTTGGTGACTTATCTCGTGCTATTCGTCCTATCCTATCCTCTGCTATTTTACTAATGTGTTCGTTCTACTATTGTTTTCGTTTGATCACCTATTCATGTATGTCTTTTAGACTGCATGCTCTTCTTATGGTTTCGCTCCTCTCCCTATCCAACAGACTTTTCCCTAATATTCGTCAAAGTATTTTCATCTCTGTTGTTTCTAGTAGTCGTCTAGTTTTAGATGTGTCAGGTTTTGTCTCCGTAGTGAATGTAGATGTACGTGTAGGTCTAACTGCTGCTTTATAAATTCTTGTTTTTGGTGTCTATAATTTTTTGAAGTTTCAATGAATTTTGTTGTTCTACCTATCTATCTATACAGCTTTTGCTGTCCAATTTTGGACATAGGTCTCCTCTTCCTTCTTCCACGTCTCTCTATTGTAGGCAGTTTGTGTCCACTTCGGGCCTGGTGGTTTCTTTAAGTCATCTGACTATAAGTGGTTTTCCTCTTTTTTGTTTGTAACTATATGGTCTCCAGTGTATAATCATCTCATTCCATCTGTCGCCTTTCTGTCTTATGGTATGTCTAGCGAACTTCCTCTTAAGTTTTGTTATGTGCGTTAATACATCGGTCACTTTTGTTTTGTTGTGGATCCAAGTATTTCTTTTCTAGTCTGATAGCCTGATGTTCAGCATTTGCCTTTCCATGGCTCTTTGGGTCTTTGCTATTTTTTCCAATTTGTCCTTTGTAAACGTCCAAGTGTGAGAACCGTAGGTGAAAACAGGAAGTATACATTGGATGAAGACTCTTGTTTTTAAATATTGGGGGTATTTTCTATTTTTTAGTATATAGGAAAGTGTTTCGAAGGATACCCAAGCCAACCGTATCCTTCTCATTATTTCTCTGGTCTGATTTTCTTTATTTAATTTAATTAGTTATCCCAAATATACATATTATTTTACTTACTCTATAGTTGTTTGTGCAATTGTAACTATTAATGCTTCTGGTTGGTTGATCATAATTTTCGTTTTATTACAATTTATTTGTAGACATATTTTTGTTGATCCGCTATTTAATTCATCCATCATATTTTGTAATTCTTACCTCTTATCTGTTATTAATATGATGTCGTCTGCATATCTCAAGTGATTCAAGTATTGGCCATTTAGGTTAATACCCAATTTTTCCCATTGTTATTATCTCATAGCGTCTTCCAAATCTTGGTTGAATAGTTTGGGTGATATAGTGCCACCCTGTCTGACTTCTCGCAGTATCTTAATAGGCTCTGTTTTTTCAACTATTTTAATATGTATTGTAGCTTAATCATCTATATTGGAAATTAAGTCCCTATATCTATAGTCTTCTCCCATTTTGTAAAGAGTTCTTTACTGCCCAATGTTCCACCTTATCGAATGCTTTTTCATAGTCCACAAATACTATATATAATGGGATTTAATATTCGTTGGCCTTTTCAATTAATATTTTTATCGTAAGCAGCTGGTCGCTTGTACTAAATCCTTTTCTAAAACCGACTTGCCCTCTTGACTAGTAATTATCTAGTTGTTAATCTGTTTAATAGTAGTTAAGTTAACAATTTGTACATCACATTAAGTAGCGATATGGGCCTATAGTTTTTCAGATCTTCTCTATTGCCTTTCTTAAATGGTAATAGTATTTTTGCCTGGTTCCACGTGGCGGGTACTTGTTTTGTGTTTAATATTTTATTCATTAGTACACAAAGGACGTCCACTGTAGTTTTTCCCCCATTTTTTAGCATTTCCAACGTTATTCCATCTTTCCCAGTAGACTTGTTATTCTTCATTTCTTTGAGTGCTTTTTTTTTCATTTTAACTGATTTCTGGTTATAGGTCAGAGTTAACGTTCTTTATTTTCAGTTGTAACTGATTACAGAGTTCTTGGGTTAGTTTTTGTTCTGTTTTTAGAGATTTGTATATATTCGTATGTTATCTGTAAAATTTCTTTTACATTGTTGGTCTCCACTCCTACTTTGTTTTTAATTCTATTAATTTGTATGTTTCCCAGGTTCTGCTTTAAGCACTTCATGTTTTTATTTTTTTCAATTGTTTTCTCTATCTTTTCTTCCTGTACTCCCCGTTCACACTGCTTGATATTTTTTCTAATAGTTTATTTCTTTGTATTCCATTTTATTTTTTTCCACTTGTTTTAGTAATGTTCTTCTTGTGTTCATAAGAATCATTGTTTTCTGGGATATTAAACTTTCTTTTTGATTGTTTTCTGTGCTATTTCTTTACCCACTTTCATTAGAGTTTCAGTAAATATCATGTTTATTTCATCGATATGTTTGTGTTCTCTATCTTCCTTGGTCAGCAATATTTCCTTTATTCTCTCTTCGTACGTCTGTTTTGTTTGTTTTAGTTTTTCCATGTCTAATTTCTGATTATTTTTTGTTTTCTTTCTTGTTTCAAATCTACAATCAATGATCAGCTTCGGACTAGTTCGTGGATTTTAGGGTCTTCGTTCATGGATCTGATGTTATACGTTCCTACATTTATTTTTGTCGAATATTTGCCTCCCCCAGAATCCTTGAGGCGAACCGGTTTCTCGGTGTGAAATCCTGAGTTAGTAACTCTACCCACCTAGGATCCTATTCCGTCTGTTTCATAATTCGGCATGTTTTCTCAAGAGGGCTTTTTGGCATTAAAACACCTCGTTTGCCAGACGGGTTGGTGAGTTCTGCATCAGCTGCCCACTTTGGGTCAGAAGCTGTTCGTAGCCGTCCACTCTGAACCATATGCTACTGTTTTGCTAGTTTTAGTCCACGCTGAGTATTTCGTTTCCCCGGTACCACCCATATCTGGGAGGCGTTCCCCTATCCGCCACCCGGGGACGTGCCCAATGGGGGACTATTATATCCCACACGGGATTTTGGGGTTATGTGTCAATGCTTTGTGGTAAACTCTGGTGAATCTTTATTTTTTGTAATGCCGAATAATACCTTAAAATATGGGGTGAAATTTTTTCGTTCGTTGCGAATTTCAAATAGATCGTATTGTGGTTCCACTTACCGAGCGTACAATTTTTCATCAGTGTTTCTTTATAATGGTGTTAGCAATAGGGATTTAGTTATAGTAATTTTATTATTAAACTAAAGCTGCGTTGACATTAATTCGAACTCGAATTCGAGTTAAACTGGCATACGAGTTGGAACGAATGTAAACAGCCGAGTTGCTGGAATGCTAGTAAACGAATTCGTACACGCATGCTCATAAGAAAAACCGACGTGTTGGTTAGTTGCTCAAATGCGAGAACAAGTTTTGTGATTGAAATTAGCATTTATAACCTAAAAATAGTGTACAAACAGTATGTCGCGTTTTACGGAAGATAAAAATGTAAAATTTGTTGAATTATATAGCACTTATCCATGTTTGTGGAATACAACATTAAAAAGATATAAAGATAAAGATGCTCGTTACGTCGCATTAAAATAAATACTCAAAGAAATGGAAGACAAACTCACAACCACAAAAGATGTGACCAATAAAATAAAAAATCTTCGTTCTACGTATTACCAAGAACTTTGTGCGGTCAAAACCAACGGAATCAAATTTAGAAATAGTAGATAATACTTTAAATATTATTTATTTATAACTGAATCGCTAACAATATGTTATGCTATTTTATTATTTCATTTTGCTACGGGATAGCCCCATTTCCATTAAAATATGCACAGTAATGTTTACGTACTTGTATAGCCGCATTTGAAGGATGGGAAGGACGTAAACTTGTTATGTCACGTCAGCTCTCTTGTGTTGTAGTAAAATTCTTCAGATTTTCTTGGTCAACCAATTCGGAAATAATATAGTTTTTCGACGTTTTACAAAGAAAGTTATGTAAGACGCAAGTAGCTTTTACCAACTTAGTTGCTTTTTCTAATGTTAAGTGAATAGGTTTCCAGTAAACCCTAAGAGTACTTGCTAATATTCCAAATGCATTTTTCACGATTTTTCTGGCGCAGATTATTCGATAATTACATATTTTCATTTCAAAACTTAAATTCGTTCTGTTGTATGATTTCATAATATATGAAGTAAGAGGGAAAGCTTTGTCCGCAACAAATACAGTACCTTCTGGAAGTGACTATAAATCGTTTCCGATGGCCTGCTGCAAGAAACTATTGCTAAATACGTCACCATCCGATACTCTTTCTTTTGACCTAATATCAATATATCGGAAGCAATAATCATGATCAACTGCAGTTAACAATAATATACAAAAATAGTGTTTATAATTGAAATAATCGGATCCACTATTTGGTGGAGCTTGTATATCTATATGTTTATCGTCTATGGCACCCACACATCCCGGAAAATTCCATCTTGTATAAAAAATCATGTTCTATAACTCGCCATTCTTCCTCAGTGTTTGGAATCTAAAAAAACCTAAAGTTATATTTCTTTGCAAAATAGTTTACGTGAAAATGAAGAGAAAGAATGTCAAATAGAATCTTAAACTCAAAATGAATATACTAAAATATCTCAAGCCACTGAAAATTGTGATGAACTTAGCGAAGATACCCAACAAGAAGCGCATAAAAAACTCCACTATCTACTGCTATGGCAAAACCAACATCATCTGCTGCTATACTAAAACAAACACCGAGAGGCTATAAAAGAAAAATGTTGGAATCACTAAAGCATTGGATAAACTCGACGTTATTTCGACCAGAACAAAAACGGCACCTACTAAGGACAACTTTGATATATTTGGTGAATATGTGGTAGCTACGCTTAAAAAATTACCACCTCCGATGGCAGTGGAAGCTGAAATGAATATTGAACACGTATTACATAAAATAAAAGTACAAGCACTTCAACATCCAGCAAGTACACATCCCGTGTGCATCAACCTGGAAACGTCAACATTGGGATGTTCGTTATCAAGACTTTCAAATTACAATCAAAGCGACATTTCAGATATTTCTAGATGTGATTCCAGCTTATATGAATTCCTATTATTTGACGAACAGCAAAATTAAATATTTGTTAACAATAAAATGGATGCGTTTTTATACTTACTTAGTGTAATGTACTTACTTTAATATACTCCTCTAACGCATTATAAATTCCTTCGCAAACTTAAGTAAAAAATTTACTTGTAGAACTTTTGGGAACTCCAAACATACATATATTGTAAGCTTCCAAAGCTATCACCAGTTGCAAAAAACCGTAAAACTATTTACATTTTTAACCTTGCTGAAATACTTTTTTAGCGAAGGTAACTTTTTTTCAATTGCAGGTGCTACTTTTTCAAACAAATATTCAAACTGATTTCCATCAATTCTTAAAAAATTTCTGAAACTTTTTGGATCTTCAGTTCTTAATTCACGACCTAATATAGTAAAGGCTCCAAATGTATCGCCAGTCACGTACCCAGACTTTACGGTTTTTCTTTTTTATAAGTTTTCTAAGTTCTACACCTATTATTTCACAAACCACTAAAGTTGCTTCCATTTCACTCATGTTGTTTAGTAGCTCGAATTCGACACATTGTTGAAATTCAAATAAAATGTCAACTGTTCTCGAATTCGAAGAACTGTTCCAGTACTTGGTAGCAGTGGTATTCCAGCTAATCGAATACGAACTCGTTTAAACGTCAACGCAGCTTAAAGTAGATGAAGCTCCCAAATGGAATAATATGTGAATCTTAACTGTAATATCTGTTCTTGGTATAATATATTGCATTCAATGATAAGTAGCAAAACTTCTTGATCAACAAAGAATAAATAATTTTCAGCACTTTTTATTATTTCAGAATGATACTGATATTGTCGTATATATTCATGTTTATTAATTACTATTTAACTGGGAATAAGCCACAATTAAAGATAAAAATACGTTTATTGACGTTTCAATTTCCACTTCGGAAATCGTTCTCAAAATACATACAGTAAATTAAACAAATTTTGTGTTTTGTTACATAGTGAAAAAATCTTCCAATAATTTAGTTTTATCTGACTCATTTATATTGACAATTTAGACATACATTATGCATTTTAAAGTAGACGACTTTAAAATGATATTGCCAATATTATTGAGTTGCGCTCCTGGGACGACTTTACTTATAAGATAGTTCATTCGATTACATGAAATCAACTTTAACTTGAGAATAAGCGTCAGAAAAAAATGATAGCATGTAATTCGTCTTTAAAAAGACAAACACATGACATGATGACAGTAAAATTCTCCTATTAGTGAATCCATAGTAAATTATGAGGGAAAAACCAGGAAAAAAACCTCACAATACTATCCCGACACTGTAAGTATTTGTTCGTGAATTTAGTTTACCTTCAACAAACATCAAAATTCTGATTTTATATGTTACGTTATTTAAAAAACATAAATGATGTATCCTCTATATGTTACTGACTTACTAATACTGGTATTTTCTTATTAATAACTTCCTCTTTCAATATTGGTTACCAGATCCTACTACATTCTGCCGAGGAATTTGCAACACAATTGGCCTCATTTAGCATTATTAGAGCCGCTTCTTTGATTTTTCTTTTTTTTACCATCCGTTTCTTTTAGGACTACATTTGAATTATTCCATTGAACCCTATGTTCATTATCCCATGCGTGTTTACATAATATTTGAGATCTATCAAATTCTCTATTTTTAATATAAGATTGATGTTCACTTATTCTAACATTTAATGGCCTTGATGCTTCACCTAAATAAAACTGATCGTATTTACAAGATATTTTATAAATGCAATTCTTTGTCCTTTCTTGTTTATTGTTAGGTTTGGTTTTGGACAAAATAGATCTCAACGTGTTTGTTGTTTTGAATGTTGTTGAAATGTTGAATTTATTTTCTATCCTTTTAAGTTTTTCTGATAATCCTTTTATGTACGGTATTGTTATTTTCCTCATGTTATTCCTTGTGTATTCTGCAGGATCTCGTTCTAAGTTGTTCTGTTCTATTCGATCGATTGTTGAAAATTCCTTATTTATAAACGATAAAGGATAATCATTTTTTAATAAAACAGATGTTAACAAATGTTTCTTCTCAAAGAACGAATTTTCGTTAGAACAAGTAGTTTTGGCTCTATCGTATAAGGATTTAATTATTCCCTTTTTTACATTAATATTGTGATTTGATTTGAAATTAAAAGGATAGGAAATAAATTCAACATTTCAACAACATTCAAAACAACAAACACGTTGAGATCTATTTTGTCCAAAACCAAAGCTAACAATGAAAAAGAAAGGACAAAGAATTGCATTTATAAAATACTTTGTGAATGCAATCAGTTTTATTAAGGTGAATCATCAAGGCCATTAAATGTTAGAATAAGTGAACATCAATATTATATTAAAAACAGAGAATTTGATAGATCTCAAATATGTAAACACGTATGGGATAATGAATATAGGGTTCAATGGAATAATTCAAATGTAGTCCTAAAAGAAACGGATGGTAAAAAAAGAAAAATCAAAGAAGCGGCTCTAATTATGCCAAATGAGGCCAATTGTGTTGCAAATTCCTCGGCAGAATGTAGTAGGATCTGGTTACCAATATTGAAAGAGGAAGTTGTTAATAAGAAAATACCAGTATTAGTAAGTCAGTAACATATAGAGGATACATCATTTATGTTTTTTAACTGACGTAACATATAAAATCAGAATTTTGATGTTTGTTGAAGGTAAACTATATTCACGAACAAATACTTACAATGTCGGGATAGTATTGTGAGATTTTTTTCCTGTTTTTCCCTCATAATTTACTATGGAATTACTAACAGGAGAATTTTACTGTCATCATGTCATGTGTTTGTCTTTTTAAAGACGAATTACATGCTATGATTTTTTTCTGACGGATATTCTCAAGTTAAAGTTGATTTCATGTAATCGAATGAACTATCTTATAAGTAAAGTCGTCCCAGGAGCGCAACTCAATATTGTTATCAATATTATTTTAAAGTCGTCTACTTTAAAATGCATAATGTATGTCTGAATTGTCAATATAAATGAGTCAGATAAAATTAAATTATTAGAAGAATTTTTTACTATGTAACAAAAAACAAAATTTGTTTTATTTACTGTTTCTATTTTGAGAACGATTTCCGAAGTGGAAATTGAAACGTCAATAAACGTATTTTTTTCTTTAATTGTGACTTGTTTCCAGTTAAATATTAATTAATTTACAATGCTACAAGAAAATAGCTTCAGAACAATATTCATGTTTATATCATACAAAACCTCTAGTAACGATGTTTGTCTTGTAATAAACTTTACGAATCCTATAATTTCGCGTATATGCAGTTCTAGTTCTATCACTGCACTATAAACTTCATCATTGAGGGATATTTCCACAAATTTCCCCCTTGGGCAAGCATCACGCTTGAAATTATCGGACAAATGTGAAAGTTTCCAGATGGGAGGTCTGAAATATTACGTGAGTCACTTTCAAATTCAAATAGCTCAGTCGTGAATACTCGAGGGAGGCGTTATCAGGGCCTGGTTTTTGACTTTATACTCTGATACACTTTAATTTCCACAAGTATACTTTCGTTGCGGTTGGAAGCTGTCAATTACTTGAGGATAAATGTTTAAATAGGTAAAATATATCGCATTTGTTGATAGATTTGACATCTAGTGTTGGGATTATATTTTCCAGACTACTTGTATGTTTTTAAATAATAAAACTAAAAATAACATAATACTTAGAGCAATAGTAAATAATAATTTGAAATTTAGTATTACTTACAAACAAAACAGTTTTTTAAAATTAAACAAACACAAAAATTCTTAGAATACCAAAGAATTTACTCTAGCATTTCACCAGTTTATAATATTCAAATATTTCAAAATCCACTAGAAAACTAAGTTCCAGTAGCTGGCTGTGTACCATATATCACAAAAAAATTTATTTTAAATCCTTTATAAAAGGTATACAATAAAATGCCCAAACGGGCTATCACAATTATATTACAGAACGTTTTCAGAATGTTACTTCCATCATTAGTGTAAACGGAGTATACATGTTATGAGCCACCAAAATATATGGGCCTAAACCCGTTAAATGTTATAAATTTAAAGTTGTTTTACATTGTATATAATTACAAATTAGGATGTTTAAGTTACCGTTGGAATTGGTAACATGGCGGCGCGCTGCGTATGACCCTACATAGGTTAAATGGTCCTGAGACGAAGTAGACTTCGTCTTCGTAGTCGAAAGTGGTGTATTTTAGTTCTAAGTTCATGCCCTCCTTTTTTAATCAGTTCTGCATCAATATTGTCTAGTCCCGGGGATTTGTCATTTTTTAGGGTTTCTATCGCCGTGATAATTTCTTCCAGGCTTGGCGGGGGTACTTCTATCTCGGCCGTTTGGTACTCACAATTTGCTTTATTTCCATCCGCGTCTACCTGGACATTTAGAAGACTTTTAAAGTATTCAGCCCATCTTTCGATTATTTTATTTTCAGCTGTAATCATTTGCTCATTTTTATCTCTCACAAAGTTCGGTGTTCTTATATATGCACCTTTCTTATGTTGTCTTACTTCTTTGTAGAATTTTTTATTTTGCTTGCTTCTGTGTTCACGTTCTACTTTTTCAATTTGTTGTTGTAAATGTTGTCTCTTTTTTCTCCTTACTGTTCTTCTGGCTAAGGCTCTCTCTCTATTGTATTGTTCACGCATTTCGTCCGTCGGGTTTGCTAGGTAGTCGATTCTTCTTTTGTTTGCTTCTTTTATTTATACATAGGATTTTTTTAAATCTTTTTTTTTGTGATTCATGGTATATAGGAATTTTATTTTTCTTGTGGATATTATGTTGACTATTTTATAATTTAGGATACCTTTTTTAAATACTTTGACTTGACTATATCCTTAAAATGGAAACTCACTTTTATAAGATTATTTCTTTTTTGTTAACCTTTTTCTTTCTGGCTAGTGAGTGCTCCCAGGGCTATCGCACATGCTACAGCTCGCCCTTTAAATGTGATTTATGTGCATGTATTTGAATAAGTTTCTGGTTTGAAATACACCGAGGAACATAAGAAAATTATGCGATACGAAAGCTATCACACGGGGAAAACTTGAGAAAGTATTGTAAACATGAAGATTAAATGTTTGCTAACTTTTATTTGCCGATGTAGGCAAAAACATAAACAGAGTAGATTATACCGTACGTTTTCTTTAAAGGCGATACTAAAGCTTTAGGGTATTCGGTAGGATTCGAATGTCTCTGAAGAAAGTTTTTATGAGTAAATACATTTTGCAACCCAAATATTATTAGGGACACCAAAGCAATTTTCTTTTAAATGTATTGTAAACGCTAGATTTTACAAAAATTAGTTTGGTCAAATAATGCAAGATTTTAATGATAAAATTTAATTTTATTTAAATCATGATGACCCTTATGAATAAATGAGTTAAAGAAAACTGAAAGTCTAATTTGTTTTTATATGTGCATTTGAAATATTTGACAATTTAATATTTTCCTTGTGGCTTACTGTGGTTTAACTAATAAAATAAAATAAAAAAAATATATCTAAAGACATAACTGTTTGGGGAGCAAAAATCATACACGCCTTTGCCGATGAAGTAGACGCAGCAGCACAATCAACATTAGAAATTAAGGATATTTTTTCGAGCTTTGAACAAGCTGCATTAAACATCGATCTAAAAAGAAATGAAGACATAACAAAATACATGATCGTCTCAAAACAAGAACAACGGCAAATAAGGCAAAACATTACTATAAAGGATCACAACTTCAAAGTAGTTAAAGAATTTAAATATCTAGGAGCAACAATCACAAATGACAACAAATTAGAGAGAGAAGTTGAAACGAGAATAATGGCAGGAAACAGATCTTTCTTTGCAATGCAAGATCAAAAAATGAAGTCAAAACTTCCAAAACCAGCAGTCGCGTATGGAAGCGAAACATGGACGCTAATAAAAAGAAAAGCAAAAAAATTGCTGGTGTAGGAACGTTAAATTTTTCGAATAATATATGTTCCTTGCACAGACAGCGTGACAAACGAACGGAGGAGCAGATACAATACCGAGCTAGAGTCTCTATTTGGAAAAGGAAATCTAGTCAAATATATAACGGCCAATATATTCAGATAGGCAGGGCATGTGATACGCATTAACGACAATCGCCTTATAAACAATGTGTTCTGGAAAAGGCCAGATGTAAGAAGGTCTGTATGGCGGCCTAGAAATAGGTAAAAAGATGCAGTCAAAAAGAGCTAGAAAAAATGGGAGTGCGACAATATGAATTACTGGCACAGGACCAACAAACATGGAAGGCAATAGTAAACGCGGCATAGACTCACGAAGAGTTGTAGCGCCATTGATGATGATGTTGATGTGGTTTACCTAATATTGTCGAATTAAATTTAGTTCGTTTAGTTCGTTAGTAATATTAACCAGTTACTATTTTTGTATATACAGTAAAATATCTACTGACGGACACCTCTAAGTTTCGAAGGTTAGGTTAATGCTCTGGAAACTTATATGCATGATCTTCGAACATTCCTCTATCACTTTGACCCCAGCCAGTTAATTAAGAAAAATGACTACCTATATCTCTCACGAAGACTTTAATCAACCATTTATTTTAACGCAATCTCGGGGTGTCACAAATAAAATAATCAAACGAAGCTTAATTCTGCAATGTCGTTCGATCATCCGTTCGTTTACAAGCTTTCAGTTTTATTTTATTATCTTTAACCCTTCGTGGCACGTGTGAATTCCAGTGGAATTTCTTTTTTTCTGTAGTTTATGATGGTAGCAACTACAGTTATGTTATGGTCTTCTAGAAGTCTATTAACAAGCGGTATGGTGGCAAACCAATTATCAAATGTTAAATTGCGACCTGATCCTAATATTAAAGCCTGAGTATAGCCTGAGTACCAAGGCTTCAGTTTTATTACTAATTGCGAAAGGTCCCTCTGGCTGCTTTCCTGCGTATATTTCTAAATTTGACACATACAATAATGTTCTTGAGTCTACCATTGCAAATACCTTAATCGCATACTTTGCAGGTTTGTTTGGGATATAAACGCGAAACGAACATCTTCTCCTAAATGCATATAGCACCTCATCTACCGTAACATACTCTCCCAAGCTGTAATTATTCCTACAATTGCCAACAAACGTTTCCCATAGTTCTTGAAGCGGTGCTAAGTTATCAATCTTTTTTGTTTTGTCACAAGACACAAAATCAAGACATCACAGCCGGAAATATTTCCACTCCCGTTCCGTCAGTTGACCAAAACTCCTTCAGATATAATCTACCTCCTTTTAAAACTCCAGCTAAAAGCAGCAATCCAAAGACAGCTTTCATTTCTGTTACGTTCGTCAATTTCACGTCATAATAGTCTTTGTAACGAGTTACAAGTGTAGAGGTATAAATATTGGTATTTTCGAAAATTATGTTAATCATCTGATCGTCAAAAAAAGATTGAAAATTTCTGTAGGCGTTCTAGCGCTTTTCGCACTTTCTATGGGACCAGGCAAATGTGACATTATATTGTGACTTCGAGTTCGTACTTGCTGGTTTGGCACACGCTTATTTCATTTTATAATACCATCTTTTGCTATATAATAAAGATGCCTATTGCTGCCTTTACAGATGCTTGTGCTAACCGAAATTTCTGGAATATCATTACTTTATCATACAACTTGTGTAGTCTAGCCATTTCTGCTAAATAAGGATCCATTTTTAAAATGATTTACTACCTAAAATAATAAAAATTTGTCTCAACAGAAGTTACAGTAATGATTTGAGTTAACGTACCGGTTCTCGATTTTGTAACTGCAAAGCGCGGGTAGTGTCTCGTAGACAAAAATGTACTGCACAAACTCTCAGAGACTTAGAATCAAACTGCAGCCTAGTGCATATTATGCTACTACATATCATAATCTTGCCCAAGTACTTTCGATCACAAGATCATCCTCAAGGGCATCTGAAATAAGCCAAGAAACGTTTTTTTAAAAAAGGAAAATTAATTCACTTGGATAAAAACTCCAAGTTTATAGTTGAAAAAAGTTTTTTTTCATGTGATTAACGTTTATAGACTTACTTCGTCAGTTGTGGCCTATCCAGCAGTAATAGAATGTTATAAATGTAAATTGGGACATAACAAATATACTAAACAAAGACAAACAAACACTTTAAACTTTAAGAAATGCAAAAGCTACTTTTTATATAGAAGCCGGAGACAGAATGGCTCCCAGCCTGGTGGAAATATTGAGATGACATGTGACAAATGACAGCTTGTGAAGGGCAGTTACAATAGGTAAGTGATCTGCGCCTTTCAAGATTCTATGAAACTAAGTATTGACCAAAGGTCCAACTGACACCACTATAGAAAATCAACTGAAGAAATATAAAATTATATCGAATATTTTTATGTAGATTGAATAATCCAGATCTCACACTCAAACCTATATATAGCGAAAACTATACACTTGGAAAAACCCATTTGATGATGGCAATAACCCTGAGGCCTCAAGAAATCAAATAGACTATATATTTGTAAATGAGCGTTTCCGAAATGCCGTCTAAATGGTCACTACATTTTCTTGGGCAGATATTGGATCTGATCATCAACCACTTTTAGCTGATATTAAATTTTAAGCTTAAAATGAATTCAGCGACAAAAACCAAAAACCAATGTATGAACTTAACTTTGAGAGTATAAACATAAAACAACATTAAAAAAGAATTTAACAATAAAATAAAAAACATCGGAGAACAACTAGAAGATCCAGAAGAACTATGGAGTGAATTTGAAAACCAAGTTACCGAAATCTTCACAAACCATGATTATAGAAAAAACTGAATCAAGAAAAATAAATGAATGATAAAATCCACTGATAAAATCTAATAAAACAAAATATAGATACCTGCAGAGAAGAATAAAAAAAGAGATCAAATTAGCAAAAGAATAATGGATGAGAGAAAGGTGCGACGAAATTGAAGGATTTAATAATGTAAACACGACTTATTTAATGTGCACAAAAAACTAAAAGAAATGAGTAACATATTTAGAAAACGAGTTCCCTCTGTACTCGTTGACAATAATAAAAAAAATATTGTAAATGAATACGAAATAAGAAAATAATGGCAGCTGTATATATCAAAGTTATTTCAAGATGACAGGAATATTATTGCCGAATTCTACAAAAAGTGTACTGACGGCCCAGAAATTATTAAATGCGAGGTAGAACACGCTATAAATAACGCTTAAATTAGAAAAGCTTGTGGTCCAGATGATACACAAACTGAGTACTGAAACTAGTAGAGGATGATAACATAAAAGTACCTAGTAGTAAGACTTTTTAATTCAATATATAACATCGGAGTGATTCCCACAGATTGTCTCAAATCCATCTTTGTCGCAATACCTAAAAAACACAATGCGAGAAAATGCTCAGAATATCGATTTATAAGCCTAATGAGCCACACTCTTAAAATGCTCCTAAGAATACTTCACAACAAAGTTAGACGCAAATGCGAAGAAGATCTCGAAGATACCCAATTTGGTTTTAGAAATGCTATGGGAACCAGGGAGGCACTTTTTGCGCTTAACATCCTATTACAAAAATGCCGTGACCAAAAAAAAGATGTATTGGCATGATTCGTATACTTCGAAAAGGCATTCGATAAAGTACAGCATGTAAAATTATTGCAAATACTAAAAAATATCGGAACAGATGACAAGGATATTCGTGTCATTAAAAATTTGTACTGGAGTCAAACTGATATCGTAAAAATTGGAGATAACTACACCGATGAAATTTCCATACAACGAGGAGTCAGACTGGTTTGCATTTTGTCGCCGACATTGTTTAATGTTTACTCGGACCAGTTATTTAAAAAGGCACTTGAGAGACAACCATATGGAATAAAAATCAACCGGAAACTATTTAATCTGATTAGATATGCAGACGATACAGTAATTCTGTCAGAAAATATTAAAGGTCGGTCTCCAAATTCTGCTTGATCATATTCACGAGATGGGAGAGGAAATGTGCATTAAAATAAACTCAAAACAGAACCAAATTTTTAGTCTTTAGTCGTGACCCACATTCCGATGCAAATGTTTAATTAAACAGAATCCAAGTTGAGAAAGTTCACAAAATGACATATTTGGGAACTGTGATAACGGACCAACTAGATCCACACATAGAAATAAAACGTAGAATAACAATAACTAAAAGTACTTTTATGAATATGAAGTCATTTCTTTACAATAATCATCTTAGTTCAGAACTAAGAAAAGAATAGTTAAGTGCTATGTTTGATCCGTACTTTTGTATAGTGCAGAAGTGTAGACGCTAAAAGTATCGATCATAAACAAAATTGAAGCATTGAAAATGTGGCTTCATACAAGAATGCTAAATATACCTTGGAACGCAAGGAAAACTAATGCAGAAGTACTAAGGAGCATCAACAAAGATAGAGAATTGCTAAAGACTGTTAAGGTCTTCAGGATAGAGAGAAAAGTATAGTTTATTTAGTTTTGAAAATTATGTTCAATTTATCATCAAGTTTAAACAAAAAGAAAGTTTATTTTAAAATATATATGGCATTTTTTGTAGGCGGTATTTCAAAATAAATATAATTTTAAAAAGAAAACTCTTTCCAACAATATTTATTTGTTTGTGTATGATTTATGTATATTTTGTCTCAGATTGAATGCAAAATCAAAAGATCTTATAATAGTAGCAACTAAGCACCTTACGACTATGACACAGAGTGGTGTTACAAAGTTTGGAAAATTCTGCCGCCATTAGAGTTCACTGCATTTACCTTTCGGGTCGTAATTCCATTCGGAATTCGAAGTCAACAGTGCAGGAAGTTCATGCAAAGTGGGTCGCAAACATTCTCACAGAAACGACATTTATTACGGACCCTCGCTTTCATTTCTACATCGACAAAATTAATAAAATTTCATACGGTGTGGTATAATTTACCTTTGTTCAAATTTATTTTACTGAAATGCAAATGTAAAGTTTCTGCATTACTTCATTTTCATGCGATGAAAGTAGTAACTATGTTACGCTGTTTTGTGGTTTTAAGCGTATTAAAATAGTTTTTTAATTCTTTAAGTCTTTCTTATAAGGTAAACCAACATAATAACGGCCCAGTTAGGGAAAATTTGACTTTTAACCTAAATATTAACCCATTAGCGCCGAGATTTAAAAATTATTGATTTTGTATTATTTTTTTACAATGTTATTAATGGACTGTGTTTAAATAATAAACAACTTCATAAAATATTTCATTTCTGAGATATTAAGTGTTGCCTTAAACCAACGCTAGGCGCTTACACTACCTATTTTGTGTTAAAAATAAGAAATAAAAAATTTAAGCATTTGGGATACAGTGAATTAGGCAATAAAACCAAAATAGAGATGTATTCATAAAAAAATGTAATTCAATGTGATTAATTGTAAAAATTTACACTATCGAGAGTGAAACGGTATAAAACAAAAAGTGTATAGTCTAATCTCACATTTTAAACAAATTGTTTTAACGATAGATTTGCATGTTTTAGACGCACATCACATTTTCCTATTTGAAACATACTGTATGAAATAATAGATGGTATCAAAATGAATGTCATCTGATATTCAGATATCCACAGATGCTGTTAAGGAAGCCGACGGTCTTCCGCTTCCTTTGCTAAGTACCTACACTATACTTCGCGAAATATATGTTGCAGTCTCTCTTGTAAAATTTAATTGCAATACATTTTCTCTAAAAGTTTTATTGTACATCGACTGATGCAACATCGACCATCCATGTAAAAATTGGTCATATCATTTTTTGCCACAAATACTGGTGGCAAATCCGGTAGCAACTTACATTCTGATCCATTTGACCAATTTCTCCCATAAATGTGTTATAATTGGCGATGAATTTTGGTCTACAAACAAGTAGGTTTCGTTTGAGTTTCTGACAAAATCTTATTATTTGATCTTTTTATTTTGAAAAATCTTTTTATTTTTTTATAAACTCATTTTTAGGAGTTAACGGACATCATCTGGGAACTCGGTTTTCGCGAATGGTTCCTATGGCGTTATAAACACTAAATTTAAACAATAATATTAAAGCCGTTCCAGAAAACAAATTATCCATATAAATATTTATCTTAAATTGCTTTTCTTGGCTGGCAGATCGTCTAATAGTCATAACAAAGGACTAGTAGCTTTTCGAAATAGTTTTTTAGAGTCATTATTTGATTTTGGATTTTTTCTTTGGTATAAGTATAAGTTAACTAAATACCCATTTTTATGTTGAAACACCACATTTTGTATCCAATCTAATTGGCTTTCCTCTAATAAACTGCTTGCAGCCATGTCTGCCAGAGTATTTTATCATACTTTTATCGTAGGATAAATGTTCTTCAGGTTCAAGATTTTCAACACAGATTTCTTTATGCATGTCCATAAGAGATCGCATTTTACACGCCTTGTCATTTTTGTTGATTTTGGTATTATCTAAATAGTGCAAAAACCAGCAAATCTGTAAAAGTCAATCTCTTTGCATGGCCTTGGATACTGCATAATTTTTCATATCGTCATTATAATTCCAATAATGTCGCTTGGATGCCAATTGAATATACCCACTTTCGTTCCGTAATGTTGGATAAATTCATCATTTAGAAATTGTTTAAATATTTTAGGTGAAGACATTTGTTCATATTTAGAACAGTTGGGATTGGAAATGCCGATGCACGTGTTTTGTCAAAGTCTGCTTCCTTCAGCCATTGAAGTTGATTTCAAGGCTTAAGAATTTAATCTCTCTGAAATCAAATTTTAACCACTTGAGATTCAAAATTATGACCAAGAATGTCTTCATTCTGTATAGAATCTTTGTTCAAACCAATTCTTTCATTGTTTGGTAATCGTATTCCTGCTCTGGTACGTAATTAACGGGATGAAATGTTATCTACCAGCCCAAAAATGGTAAGGTATTAACATTTTATTATTAAAACCGTACATTTTTATTATAAAAGATTTTATTACTATATTACTACATACCCTTCTTCATCTTCATCTCTTGAATCCCCGTGTCTACATTTGTATTTGGAGGTTCTACAAAAATATCACCATCTAGTTCATCATTATAAATTATATCAAGGGCTTGAGCAAGTGAAAAACCTCGTCTAGAACAAAATTGGTAAAATTAAAAATATAGATAGTACAAGTGCCTAGCGTTGTTTTAAGGCAACGGCTGGGTTACAACAGGTACTGTCAAGTAGATATTTATCAATTCATATAAATAAGTTAAAATATATTTTGGTAGAAATATAACCAACACAAATTCAACATATATAAATCATAAGTTTTATTTATATCGAAATTATGTTATTTACTCAAATCGAATGTCCATTATTTTCAAGTTCTAATATTATATTATACTTTAAAAGTACCAAAATAAAAAAAAAACAATTCTTATCACCGCAAATAAATACGCATAACTGAGTGTGGGGCGATTATGGTGGATACAATTGACAAGGTCACACCTCCTTTATGGTTGTTTTATTACATCAAGCTCCTCCCAAATACAAGCATATTTTCCGTTGCTTTAAAGCAAGACACGGCGCTAATGGGTTAAGGAAACGAAATATTAGAGAAAATGGATGTAAAGTATATTAGATGTCTTCAAAAAAATGAAAAATGTGTTTTTTATTCGCAAAAAAATGCAAATTCACTAAAATTCAAAAACTTTAATTCCGGCCTATGTTGAAACATGAGTGGTAATTCCGGCCTAATGGTGATTTAATTCGGGCCTGCATATGAAAAGAATTGTCATTTTGTTTTAAACTGTGTAACGTTATAAACATCACATCTTCATTAATTTGTATTTAAATAATTATTTTATTTTAATTTCTTTATTAATGTATTAATCTCTTAACCTTCAGTTTTTTTTTACTATTTTTTTTTTCAAAAAGTAGTTGGCGCCCTCTTTCTCTTTTTTCCCGATAGAATAAATATCCGCCCTCTCTCTTTTTGTCCAGTAATAAGTATTCTGTTCTATGTTGACAGAAGAGCTAATTCTATCATAGGCATACCTCCTATGGCATCTATGCTTAACTTTATTGCAGTCTATCTCTATTTTCTTTCACTGTCAATTAACTTTTCCAATCGTAGTGGGATATTGTTTTTTGTCTGTAATTTATAAAAAAAAGGCAAAAATTATTATAAGGTTTATTTTTATCATCTGTAGAATTCTCTTGGGTTTATTAGTTTTATTGAAGAATTTTATTAGAGAATTTATTCGCTATAATAACGGATATCTAAACAAATTAAAAAAAACTGTATTATAGCAGTAATTTCTATGACGGTCCCGTACATGATTCTAACAACAAATCAATCAAATATAAAAAACTCCCCTTCATTTATGGACTAACTCAGTTTGTCATGTTCATATTCAAAAATGTTTCTAATATTAGTATAGCTACATATAATACCTTGAACAGCAAACTATTTCTAAAAATCAAAGACCCAGTACCAACAACTCTAGGATGTCAAAATAGCTACATTGGCCAAATATTACAATGGCTAAGAGAACGAACCACACATCATAAAAGTGATGTGTACTGAAATTGAAATTTTTTAATAGTGTACTCCTGATGAAGCTATCAAATAAATAGCGAAATATTGAATGTCTCAGAAAAAAGAAAGATTTTTATTAGAAACCGCTTTACGTGATTATATATATATATATATATATATATATATATATATATATATTATATATATATATATATATATATATATATATATATATATATATATATTGTTTAGAATTAAACTTAAGAGGTCGCTGGTTAACTGATAATGAACAAATAATTATAAAGAAAAAATACAATATTTGTTTGTACATAAAATTAGCGAAAATAGCAATTATCAATTGTAAATAAATTATAAAATCAACTGGTTCTACTCACTATCGTTATTTGTACAAAGAATATAGACTTACCCTTTGGTTCTATTGATGTATTCGTTCCAGGCTGAAGAGTTGGCCGCGGTACCGACGCCCGGGACGGACGCCGAGGAGATTCACACGAGACCGGTCAATGTGGTGCGTTTCGTTCACTCTCTTACGAAAAAGTAAGTGCGTTGAGACGGTCAGAGCTAACGAACCCTCTAAGTGGTGGTCCGAGAGGGTGTACCAATAAATCATTCTATTGTATTACGACTTACTTGGGTGTATATTTTTGACCCAAACACAAAAGAAAAGCCAAATTATCCGTACTTCAACATAATAAATGAGATAGACAGTTTAAGTTTTACGAAATAACAGGAAATTATATATTATAAAAAGGTCTTTAGAATAAAGTACTTAATTAGATCACCCTACACTACCGTAACAGAAAAATATTAAATGTAAAAATACATATTTTCCCAAACATATATATATATATATATATATATATATATATATATATATATATATATTATATATATATATATTATATATATATATATATATAATTGTTATGATGTGTTGTTTCTGTATGAGCTATGAGTAAATTTGAATGATATATGTAAGTATAGGGTTTTTATCGAGGTTCTCAAAGAATTAGTTTGTAAGTACTTTTTTAAATTATCTTTCTTATAACTATTATGAACCAAACATATCTATCTAATATAAGCAATATCAATTTAAAACAATCTATCTAAAATTTGAAATTCTTACAATTATTAAATTATTAACAAAATTTGGTACCTTTCTGTCAATGAACGCATAAAGTCTTCCACAATCAATGTTATAATCACCACTAAATATCTTCTTACTAAGCCTTGGTTATCCAACAATTTTAATCTGTTTCTTCTTAATTATCTCCACTCACCATATAAATATATAAATTTAAATCCTTGTAATTTCCATATAATGTACTTTCAAATATACTGGATCTTGTGATTGTACTATTGAAAGCTTATTTCAATGAATTCACTTCATACTGTCACTATATTACTGTAGTAATAATTAATCTCCAACTGTATTAGACTTAATTAATTTATTTAACTTAATCAATGACTTCTTCTAGCTAATAATCTCTTCATAACCTCATAAATTCTTCTTAATTCTTCTTTGTAATTAATAATCACATCTAACTGACTTAATAATCCTTGAATTCTTAAATTCTTCAAACTAATTCACTTAATAATTGACTGTAACTTCTTGTAACTTAACTCACTTCACGAATCAACTCTAACTTACTTAATAATCATCTGTAATTGACTTAGTAAATTCCCTGTAACTTAATGCCTTGAATTCTTCTAACTAACTCCCAATAATTGACTGTAACTTCTTGTACCTTAACTCACTTCAGGAATCAACTCTAACTTACTTCATAATCCCATGTAACAAACTTAATAATCTTCTTGTAACTGATTTAATAATCTTCTTGTAACTGATTTAATAATCTTCTTGTAACTAAATTCTTGAATTCTAGCTTTACTAACTTCACGAATCAACTGTAACTTACTTAATAATAATCTTGTAACTGATTTAATTTCTTCTAACTAACTCACTCTCCTGCTCCAAATTACACGGTATTTATATCATTTCATGGTTCCAAAATAATCTAGCAATAAATAAAGTTCGAATCGTTCTATTTTTTCTATCTGAACATTCTGTAATAAGTGGAATGGTTTTTGTCTATGTGATGGACTATGCAAATAGTCTTATTGCTGTTTCTAGAACTTTCTCTGGTCTACATGTACAATTTAACTGATATTTAGGCTTTTCAGATCAGAATTACACTATTATATGTAACTTAAACATTTATATTAAATATATTATTTCTATTTTACATCCATAATTATATTTTAAATTAACATTCCAAATAAATAAACTCATTTGACTTCTGACACTACAGTGTATATCTGGTTGCATATACATATGGCTGACTTATATATATTTATAATTATTTTTTAATAATATTATCTAGTATATAACTTATAAATTATGTCTTTAATTATTATTTAAATAAATTTATTAATTAACAGTGTATATCTGGTTGTATATACACATGGCTGACTTAAATATATTTCTATGCTAATTTATTGTATTTCTGTTCTCATTACAATATTTATGTCTTCAAATATTTTCTAAACCATACAACTCAAGTTTATTTGTTAACTCAAGTGAATTAATTTGGCCTCTTCATAGTCTTGGTGACCTATGAGTGTATTTAATTTATTTTGTTAACTTTCAGTTTTTCAATTTGCATTTTTTAATAAATTACTCCTTTTTGGAGTTATCAACGAAACGCTGCTTTTGTAAAAATTCATAGCCCGATGGTGGTAGTTTTTTTTTAGCGAATTTCGCATTCTTGTTTAAATCTCTTTGGTCTCTGCCACATAAAATATTCCAACACAATTTTTTTCGACGAAATCCAAATTAAATATAAACAGAAATTCCCTAAAACCAGCTTTTATGTTTTCCGACGTTCACAGAAAAAATAATCAAAATACGGAAATATCAATTCAAAGCAAGCATACCCGCTTTTAATATAAAACAGGAGTAGTCTTTAGGTTAATTTCAAGTAAGACTGTTAATTTTTGAGTTATGTAACTTTAATATTAAAAGTTAATATAAAAAATGTATTAAGGCATCTATTATATTATACAGCGTGGCCCAAAAGTCTGAAAACGGTCAATTATCTTGTAAATTGCTAGATATGATTGTACAAAATTTGAGGTACACCTATTTTGAAATACGGAGATTCCATATTTGATATTTGCAATTTTGCCAGATTTTCCGTTTCTCTTATATTATTAGAAACTTTGGTTTTTTAAATGCATCACCCTATATATTTAGACATTATTGGAATCTCCTATTCAATACATGTTTAACCATATGTAACACTTATGATTTTATGTAGTCTGAAAGGTCTTAAATACATAAAACAAAAGTCTGGCAACGCCTAATTGTTTCAATAAATTTTTTAATACTAATTATTTTCAACTACATGAAAACATAACAATTGATAGATTAGAACATTTTTTAAAAATAGAAACGTTATTAAGTGTTCAAAATGTGCTCAGTTTATGAGTTGACAGTACCCTAATCGATGGTAGAATGCGTCTTTCACATTTCTCCATGATGGTCTAGAAACAATTCGAGATTCATTGATAATTCGTTGCCCTAGCGCTGCAAGACTTACTGGTTAAGTTTTGAAATTTGAATTTTTCAAGTAATCTAATAAAAATAATCTTTATGATTGAAATCGGGTGAACGTGAAGGCCATTCAATTCTACCTTGTCTACCAATTTATCGTCCGGGAAATATCTCCTCTAAATAACGCCGAACATTTACACCAACCATCTGACGTTAAATTTCTTTCGATAAAAAATGGCCCAATTGACTGAGTACCTACTATACCTGACGATACATTTAATTTTTGTGGTCTTTGGGTATGGTTTTTACGCGTTCAGTGTGAATTTGCGTCACTCCAGTACCTTAAATTGTGTCGATTTACACTTCCACACAGTGTAAAGATTGCTTCATCGGAAAACATATTCTGTTAACGAAATTTTAATAATTTTCAATTTTATCCATCATTACCTTAGTAAACTCTAATCTAAGATCGAAGTCATCTTCACTTAATTCTTGCAATAAGTTTATTTTGTATGGTTTAAACTTATTTTTACGTAATATACGTAAGAATGAAGAACGACCTACATCATGTACTTGTGCAACCCTGCCTGAGGATGTATGTGGATCTTCAACAAAACTTTTCTCTTTCCATCTATCTTTACCTTCTTCAGATTTCTCAAATCGCTTTAAAGTTTTTTGTACCCTCGCCTTATGAATAGGAGAACGGTTTAGAGAACGGCATTTTAGAGAAGCAATTTAAATTGCAGAACTTTTCTAAACACAACTACTGTCAGTTTTCGTTTATAATATAAATCGTGAACAAATGTCAATATCACAGCATTCTACATTTAAATATTTAAATTGATTAAAATCTACATAGTTTGCACTATTTTATGTATTTAAGACCTTTTAGACTACATACAATCATAAGTGTTACATATTTTTGAACTCGTATTGAATAGTTGAACTCTTATGAAATTCACACTATATGCGTGAAAACCATACCAGACCACAAAAATTAAATGTATGATCAGGTATAGTAGGTACTTAGTCAATTGGGTCATTTTTTATCGAAGGAAATTCAACGTCAGATAATTGGTGTAAATGTTCGGCGTTATCTAGATGAGATATTTTCCGTACTTATCCTACGGATTATTGGTAGACAAGGTAGAATTGAATGACCTCCACGTTCACCCGATTTCAATCCTAAAGATTATTTTTATCAGGGATACTTGAAAAATTTAGTTTACAAACTTAACCAGCCAAGTCTTGCAGCGCAAAGGCAACGAATTATCGATTAATCTCAAATAATTTCTAGATAATCATGAAGAAATGTGGTAGACGCATTCTACCATCGATTAAGTTACTGTCAACTCACAAATTAAGCACATTTTGAACACTTAATAACGTAACTATTGTTTAAAAATGGTCTAATCTATCAATTGTTACGTTTTAATGTAGTTGAAAATAATTAGTATCAAAAAATTTATTGAAACAATTAGGCGTTGGCAGACTTCTGTTTTATGTATTTAAGACCTTCCAGACTATAAAAACTCATAAGTGTTACACATAGTTGAACTCGTAATAAAAGAAGATTCTAATATTGACTGAATATACAGGGTGATGCATTTGAAAAACCAAAGTTACTAATAATATCAGAGAAACGGCAAATCTGGCAACATTGCAAATATCAAATATGGAATCTCCGTATCCCAAAATAGTCGTCCTTAAATTTTGTACAATTATAACTAGCAATTTACGAGATAATTGGCCGTTTCTAGACTTTTGGGCCACTCTGTATTAAATTCTCGTGTCACAGCGTTAGTTGCCATACTTCTTCAAAACGACTGGGCCGATTTTTATGAAATTTTATGTATTTATTAGGTAGGTCTGAAAATAGGTGGCTATCCATTTTTCATACCCCAAGTGATAAGGGTGGTCTACCCCAAGCAATTTTTTTGTAATTTTTAGACAACATTTTTTATTTCTTTTTTTTTTGTCCCCTTAATACTACAACCAGGTAACTCGAAATTTTGCGATTTTGAGTTATCTACCGTTACCATTACAACTTTTCACGCTCTTTTATACTACAACTAGGTAAGCTCTACGCCCACTCTATACGTTTGAATCCAATTACACAGTACTGGCATTAATTGTAAACCACTACGGTATTGGTTTATAATCAATGGTACTGGTGAACAGGAATCTCGTGAAACGGACGGAGCTTCTAGTGCGCAGAGAGAGAAAGTATTCGGCCAGAAAAGGATGGAATTTACCCGAACATTACAATCATTGTACGGCTTGATAATCATTAGGTAGATATTAAAAACTTTAGAAAGTTGTCAATATATGTATGATCATAGTAATACTGGGTATTTTTAATTTGATATCTGAAAAAATAAGTTTCAAATAATTTACACAACAATTTAATGACTAAAAGGATAAGGGAATGATTTTTGGCGAGGTATAATATGCAGTGTGTCCCAAAAAATTGTATACTAATAAAGAAAAGTTTATCTTACATTTAACAAAAAAAAACTTCTTCTTCGTCTTTTGGCATCATAACCCTGGATGGGTCTTTGTCTGTCTGGCTATTCCTTCCATTCAGATCTCTCTTGTGCCCTTCTTCTCTATTGTCTTATGTTTATTGTTTTCAGGTCATCTTCCACGTCATCCAACCATCTCGTTCTGGGCTTTCCTTTTTTTCGCCTTCCTATGGGTTTCCACTGTAACATTTTCATTGTTGTTTTTGCATCGTTTTGTCTCTGCACATGTTCCAGCCATGACAGTTTTTGACTTTTCACAAATCTTACAATGTCATAACCGTCATTTAACTCATTAACCTCGTCGTTTCTCCTGATTCTCCATATGCCATCTTCCTCTTGTACCGGGCCATATACTTTCCTCAGTATTTTTCTCTCGAATGTCCTGAGTTGGGCTTCATCTTTTTTCGTCATTACCCAAGTTTCACATCCATAGGTTACTACGGGTCTAATCAGTGTTCTGTAGATAGTCACCTTGGTTCTATTGTCTAATAATTTCGATGTCATCAATCTTTTATTAGCATAGTATGTACGATTCCCGCTGGAAATTCGTGCATTAATTTCGCTACTTCCGGAGTTCTTCTGATTGATTTCTGTGCCGAGATATGTAAAGGCATCCACTCGTTCGATAGTATAGTTGTCTATTGTGATATTATTTTCATTGTCAGTTATTCTTTTGATTGTCATATACTTCGTTTTTGCTTCGTTTATTATGAGACCTCTTTTACTTGCTTCAGGATCAATTTGTTTGAACACTTCCATTAGTTGTGGCTAATTCCTACTAATGATGGCTACATCGTCTGCATATGCAGTAATCTGTACTGATTTGGTGTTTATATGGCCGGTTATATTGGTTTTTCTGATGACTGCCTAAAGAACTGGGTTGAATAGCATGGTTGATAGGGCATCTCTCTGTCTTACTCACATGTTGATGTTAAATAGGGGAGTCAATTCTCCATCTACTCTGACTGCGGCTTTTGAACCCTGCAACGTCATTTTTTATGAGGCTGATGTATTTCTTAGGTATACCTAGATTACAAAGGTCTTCCAGCATTTTGTCTCTTTTCACACTATTAAAACCTTGTTTAAAGTCTATATACATATTATATAGGTCTAAGTCGTATTCATAAGCTTTTTCTTGTATCGTTCTTAGTATGAATATGTTATCTGTAGTGGCTCTATTTGTTCTGAATCCATTTTAATAATCACCAATTATATTTTCGGAGTATTCTCAACAAAAAAAAACTATTCTTGATAAAAAACTCAACTTGAAGAAAAACAAAAATATTGATTTAGTTAAAAAATAATATTTACCAAATAATAGATAATTATGATATCTTTTTATCATAACTTTTTTATTACTTTTTAATAAATCATATATTATATATATATATATATATATATATATATATATATATATATATATATATATATATATTATAACATTTATTTATTTATTTTATTAATGATATTTTAAATATACTTAGTAATTGTTAAGTTCACTATGCTATACTAAATATATATTTTTTATAATATAAATTAGATTTTCTTTACCCATAGAGGATTAGATATCCTCAGGTATCTGATTGTTCATCATCAGAAAAATCCCATTCCGAATCACTGTCTCTTAAAGTTATAACAAATTTTTTCATATTATTTTCCATTGTTACTAGTTGAATCAACAATTATTCTTCTTCACATTTTTTTGCATGGTTGCATTGGCTTTGACACTCAGTAGGAGGGAAAGTGCAAAGAATTTTTCGCGTAAGTCTTTTACAGTATTGATATTAAATGTAATATTTTTTAATGCTACATACGATTTTAAGCTATCCCAGACCAGCTCAATTGGATTAAGATCTGGGTGATATGGAGGTAATCTTAAAATTGTATGTCCATGCTTTATTGCGATCTCGTCTATTGCATAACGAACATATGCTGGTTTATGCATTTTTACTAAATCGTACAGTTCCGTCTTTAGCATATTATTGGTTATTGGAATATTTCTGGCCTCTTACCAGTTCTTTATTAATTCTTTTGTTGATGTTGATGTTGATGTTGGTGTTTTATTAATTTGTTTATTGTAACAAGGTGCATTATCTATTACTACAACACTTTGTGGAGGAAAATTGGATATTAATTTGTTTTCAAATAACTTACAATTTTCAAATGACATATCGTCGTGATAGTCGCCTGTTTAAGTACCAGATTTGAAAATTAAGACAGCTCCTTGAACAAAACCACACTCACCACCAGCATGTGCAATATTCAAACGATTTTCTTTTAATGTTAGTTGATTAATACCTGCATTAGAATCATCATTCCAACTTTTGCGTGTGGTATGTGTTGAGTGAATGTATGTTTCATTCATATACACTATGGGGCGACGTTCTTCTTGATACTTAACAACTCTTAAGTAGTGTATGCGAAGCTTCTGAATGTCACGTCTTTCCATTAGAAGTCTTCGATTTGTTTTTGTTTTTCTCCAGTGGAAACCAATGTCTCTTAAACTTAATCTGAAAGATTCTCGACTACTTTGATAGCCTACAGCATCTCAGAATTTAGACAGAATATTTTTTATCTGAGGTACTTCTGCATCGCTGTTATGCAAATTATGAATAATACACCTTAACACCCATTTGACGGCGTCGTCAATAGTTTGATTATTTTTTTCTTTTAGAATATCACATTGGTGATAGCACACATAATTTGTGATGGATATCATATAAAATAACTAAATAAATAGGTACTAGAACAATTATCTTAGCTTTATTTTTTATTTTAAACAATTTTTTCTACGGTGTACTGATTTTTGATAAATCGATTTTTATTGTTTTTTCCCCTACGAGGGCGGGTTTTAGGGAAAAGCGCGGGGATAAAAGTGGTAAAGTTGTTTGCATATTTTTTGCGTACCAAAATTGACATTCTTTGCATTGTATGGAATCCACTTTCGAAATGCATTGTTCCATCATCCGTCTTGGAGAAGTATATTGTGTCCAGCCCATTTTCATTTCAGTTTTGCTACTTGTTCTATCGCGTCTACTGTCTTTGTTCTGATCCTGATCCACTGGTTACGTTTTCTATCTTTAAGTGATATACCCAACATTTGTCTCTCCATCGCTCTTTGTGCCTTCCTTATCCTATTGAAATTGGCCTGTATAAATGTATATGTCTTTGCTCCGTAGGTGATCACCGGTATTATACAGGAGTTATATACGTTACTTCGTAAGTATAGAGGGATTGTTTGATTTTTTAAAACGTAAGAAAGTTTGCCGAACGCTGCTCACCCCATTCTTACTCGTCTCGATATTTCGGCTGTTTGATTTTCTCTGTTAGCTCTGATTGCTTGTCCTATTTATATATACTCATTTAACTGTTCTATTTTTTCTGTTTGTATTTTTATTGAATCTTGGTCTTCCGTGTTTGTCATTACTTTTGTTTTGTATAAGTTAATTTCTATGCCTTTTTGCAGTGATTTTTTCATAAAGTTCATTCAGCATTAATTCCAGTTCTTGTCGTTCCGAGGAGATTAGAAGTATTCATCCGCATATCTAAGGTGATTTAGGTACTTTCCGTTAATACATATTCCTCTGTTTTTCTAATCTGGTGATTTTATTATGTCTTCGAGGGTCAAGATAAACAGTTTAGGTAACCTTATATCTCCTTGTCGGACTCCTCGTTTAACTTTTATATTATTCGTTATTAATTTATCCAGAATTACGGTCATGGTTGCGGTTTGGTAAATATCATGTATCAATTGTCGGTATCTGGAATCTATGCTACTATTGACCAGAGCTTCTTCAACCGCCCAGTGTTCCATGCTGTCGAAAGCCTTTTCATAATCTACGAATGCTAAGTACAGCGGAAGGTTGTATTCATTGGTTTTCTCAATTAAAATTTTAAGTGCATGTAGATGGTCGATTGTGCTGTATCCTTTCCTGAATTCGGCCTGTTCCACTGGTTGGTAGTTATCAAGTTTATAGGTTAGTCTGTTGTTTATTATTCTTGTGAAGATTTTATATTGTTGTGACAAAAGGAAAATAGGACGGTAGTTGTTTAGGTCTCTTCGGTCTTCTTTCTTATGTATTAAGATTGTGTTGGCATTTCTGAATTGTTTAGGTATTTTACCTCTGTTGTCGGTCAGATAGCTCAGCGGGCTGTGCGGCTGCCTCTCATTCGCTTCACTGTCGAATGGTTTAGTGGATGTGGGATCGAGCCCAAGCTCGGTGTACAGAAAACAAAAAGTCTAACGCAGCAGTTTAAAATTCTAGATGAATCTGCAGCTGAGACTAGGATATGCTGGGATCTGATCGGCCTATGGTGGAGCAGTACGGCAAGAGATAAGGGCTTGCGGCTCGGTGATACTCCTCCATAGATCCCTACCGGACAGGCGTAATGCCTAAAAAACCGGATATTTATATATATATATATATATATATATAATATATATATATATATATAATATATATATATATATATATATATATATATATATATATATATATTTACCTTCAAACAGATATTTGTTGAACAGTATTTTTAGCATTTTTTATCGTGTCTCCTCCTTCTTTTAGCAGTTCCGCCAGTATGTTGTCCTCACCGGCCGCTTTATTTCTTTTCATGTCGTTTATGAATTTATCGATTTCATCTGCAGTTATTTCTGATAATATCTTTGTGTCAAAATTATTTATTTTCCTCGAGAGATTATGTTTAGATGATAGTGGTGGGTCATTTTTAGAACTGTATAGGTCTGTGTAATATTTTTCTGTGATTTTTACTATTTCTCCTAGATCTCTTTCTTCATTGTTTTCAGCTTAAAGCATAATTAGTTTTCTTTTTCCTATATGTGTCTTCATTGTTTTAAACTTTTGTTCTTCTCCATGATTGTCTTACTGCGATCTTCTTGGTATTTCTTTAAATCTTCCATTATCTGTTTTCCTATGGTTTTGTTCAGTTCGGTAAACTCCACTATATTTCTTTTGTTATCATTCAGGAGTTGCCGTCGTTTTGTAGCATATCTTGCGATTTAGCGCTAATTTTTTGTTGTTTCCGCTTTTGTTCGCTGATGCATATTTGTAATATGTCACTTTTTTTAGCTGGTTTATGTATGGCTCTTTGCGTTCTTTAAGAAGTTCTGTATCTATCTCTTTTTAGATGGTTTAAATTTTTGTCTGTCTGTTGTGGCGTTAATTTTGATTTTGGCTTTAACAATTCTGTGATCACTTCCTACGGAAATCATGTTTATGACAGTAACGTCTTGTACTATGTTCTTTTCTTTGAATAGGATGTAATCAATCTCATTTTTTGTTGAACCATTGGGTGCAATCTACATCCATTTTCTCTGTGGTTTTTTATTGAAAAAGGTATTCATCGCTCTTAGACCGTTCGTTTCCATATAGTTCATCAATGTTTCTCCTCTTTCGTTTCGTGTTCCATATCCAAAGTTGTCGATTTTATTTTCTGATTCTTCTAGTTTTCTCCTTAATTTGGCATTGAAGTAGCCTATAATGGTTGTGTAGGTGCTTTTGTATATGTTCACTGTTTGTGTCAATGATTCGTAGAATATCTCCACTTCTTTATCCGTATGTGATGATGTATTGGTGTAAATTTGTATGATCTTTAAACTTATATTTTTATATATGTCCATTATTAGAGCCGCGATCCTTTCTGAAATTCCAATATATTGTCTAATCTTATAGACATGCTGATTAGAAATAAGAAAACGGACACCAGCTAATGATTCTTCTTCAGTTCCTTTATAGTATAGTACGTTTCCGGATTCCAACTTCATACAGGCTTCATCTTTTCTTTTTATCTCACTTAATCCTAGTATATCCCATTTCATCTTTTTTACTTCTTCTTCCAGTTCGGCTAGCTTTTCGTCTCTCACCAGTGATCTGACATTGAAAGTTGCAATATCCAGTTTCGTTGCTTGTTTTCGTTGTTTCTGGCAATCTTCTAAAACCCAGGGATCCTTAGCACCCTCTGCTCTTTCCTCGATCCTACTGTTGCCTTGGAAGGTGACTCCGGAGGTGCTGGTGACTGAGGGCCAGTTCTTACGTGTATCTGTCATAAAAAGGGGGTAGATTGGCCGTGAACTCACCATGCTGGCCAGACGGGTTGGTAAGTGTGTTTCAGCCGCCCACTCTGAGAACAGACGCTGTTTGTAGCAGCCCACTCTGGGTCAGACGCTGCTGTTGTCGCACTATCACAGCCGCTTAACTCATAATGTGAGTGACGCCTGTGAGTATCTGGAATTAAGCCTACACAATTTTTACTTTCCATAGCCTTAATCCAGTAATGACATTATTGTTGCTTAATGTCATATCCTCAGTTGATCCGCGGGTACTTATTTGCCAATGCCTTATTCGTACCTGTCCTGTATATCTGCAGGAACTTTTCCTATCAGCCATATGGGACGTGCCGTGTCGAGGTTGAGGACATCCCCCGTCCAGTCTGTCTTCCGTAAAGTACAGAAGAACCTCTACTTAGTTTAGAGCTCCTCCTCCACGCAAGCTAAGATCGCCACAGTTGAATTAGCTACCACAGTATAAAGTGTAATATGAGCAATAAAAAAAAGATGTCGTGTGAAAAATTAGATATTACACTATAGAAATATTATTAAACACCAAACTAGAATAGAACTAAAAAGTTTAAAGATCGGTTTAAAATAAATACACATTTCCATAGCTATCATTATTTTCCATTAATTATGATGACAAGAATCGTGTCCTTTGTGTGTAATTAGTGTCATTAGCTGCGGAGTTTCCATTCTACGAAAATAGTATTGAAAAATATAATTTATAATGCAAGTTTATGAATGTATAACGACATGCAGCGTAATGTAACAATGCATTACCTCTTTTTTTAGTATGGTTAGTTTTGTGAAAACTAACCGTAACCCCTTTCTTTGTTTTCTCAAATGTTTTCTCTCCGTCACGCGCAGATTGGGCAATGGTACTCGTCAAAACTAATGGCACTCAACTTAATGCCATTCATAGAGGAAAAACTAAAAGGGGCGCCTACTTCTCGCGCGTCTTGCAAACTTGTGTTTGTTATCAGCAGCAATTAAAGTGATTTGTGGGCCCTTCAGGCAGGTGCGATAATTGTCCACGGAGGGTATATTCGAGGAGCTAAATCCTGGAGTTAGTCTGTTCAATATTTGCTCGCTATTATTAACGCTTACTAACCCAAGACAAAGAATCGCTGAATTACGGCGACATTGTTAACGTTAAGGGTGTATTCGACGCGGATATGGGGATATTCTTAGGGCTTTATTCAAAGCTCTTGGTCGTAAAATAGCTGTTACGTTGGGATTATTAGTAGATATAAATCGAGGATTGAAATTATTTGTTATTTCTCATTTCATTTAAGTTTAAGAAAGTTTTATACTTCTACAGGTAAAATCGAAAATTATAATAATCCTATAAACTCTTCTTTTTTGCTGACATATTAAACAGATGAACATTAAATATATGAAAAGAAGCAGGAATAGTGTTCTTTTAGAAAAAGATGAAATTGTTTTGTGGCGGAGAAATTACTTAAATTACAAAAAATCCGAGAGTATCGTCGTGAAGGACAAAAACTATACCATTTAGATAAAACTTAGCTAAATCAAGGTCATACTGTCTCAAAGGTGTGGCAAGATTTGGAAATTAAACGTCTTCATTGAGGAGCTTTCATTAGGTTTAAAAACACCAGTGGGTAAACGACGGAGGCTCATAATAACACGTATAGGTAGCGATTCGGGTTTTTTAAAGAACGGCTTTTTTACTATTCGTATCCAAGAAAATCAACGATTACCATGAGGAAATGGACGCTTAAAGATTCGAAGGATGGTTTTCAAATATTCTACCAAACCTTGAAGCAAATTCTGTCGTTGCTATGGACAATGCGTCATACCAGTCGACGGTTGGAGCTATCACCAACGATTGCCTGGCGAAAAGGTGAAATAATCAACTAGCTCTCCCAAAAAAATATACCATTCGATGCCAATATGTTAAAAGTACAATTATTAAACCTCGCGAGGTTACATATATCCGTTTTCAAGAAATATTCAGTCAGTGAAAAGGCTCGTACAAACAACATAATTGTACATCGCCTCCCTCCTTATCATTATGAGCTGAATCCTATCGAGCTTATATAGGCTCAAATAAAAAAACCAAGTGGCAAGAGAAAACTTGAGTTTTAAAATGGAGGAGGTAAAGCTGCCGTCCGTTAGCTAAAATATCGCTAAGCCACAGCGCCCGATTTTGAGATATGAGTAGACTTCGGCAAATATGCATATTGCATATTTTGCATATTGTGCATATTTTATGCAAATATTTCATATTTTGGCATATTTGTATAAAAGTTTGCATAAAGTGCATAAAAGTTCAGATTTTTATACTGTATTTGAAAATTTTTAAACATACCAATTTATTTCAATTCTTGTATAAAATTTTGTAGTCATTTTAATCAAGAAATGATCTAATTACGTAATCTCTACAGGTACAAAACATTTACAATTTCAAAGAAGATCAATTTAAGTAGCCCTCAACATTCTTAAACATTCTTAGAAAGTCTCGGTAACTGAGGCATTCAGTTATTGGATAATCGCTAAGGGTTCGTTCATTTGCATTTTATGATCTAATCCCCAAATCTATCTACAATTTATTGTATCTTAACAGCAGGTAAACGGCTAATAGTTTTGTTCCTAATTTAGGGATTTTCCAAAATCTCCCAGTTTATTGAATTAGGTACCTAAACATTTCTAATTTGATGCTCAGATTTGTAAATCATTTTTGTTTTGATATTCAAAGCGTAAACACTCGTTGTGCGTAACAAAAAGGAAGATTGTGATTTTATAATGCCTAAAACAACCAGTGCTTCAACTTGGATTAAACCTTATAAAGAGCTGTCTATGGATATGGGAAAAATCTACTGGTCAGTCTGTGGCAAAATTGTAAGTATCTAATATTTTCTATTAAATATCTAATATTTCATACATACAGGGTGTTTCCAAATGACACTTACAACGTTTGACTGTAGATACTTCTCGAAAAATTGAACAAAACGATATAGTTAATGAGGGGTCAAACTTATTTACTTTTCGAGATACAGGGTGTTAAAATTAAAAAAAATTAAATTCTTTTAGTTAATAACAACAATAACTTTAAAACCAAAAAAACGTATTTACTTGAAATTTAGTACTCGTAGGTTGTTTTTAAATAAAAAATAGCTTCCTTTAGCGAGAAAAAATTGTCCATGGTACAATACAATGGTGTGTATTTAGAAAAATTTTTCACCTTTACTTTTTTTATGAAGTCAGCTATTCTAAAACACAATTATTTTTATTGTAATTGAATTAAAAAAAAAAACTTTCGTTGAATTTTAAAATAAGTTATATGATGTACTAATGGTTAGTAACAAAAACTAATTTGTTGATTAATACTGCATTTAAAACACTTAGCGAGTGTTTCTTTTTTCCAAACCAGTTATTTGATTAACCAAAAACACCTTGTATATTTTTATATTTTAAAGGTTGGGTTAAAATAAAGGTTTTTATTTTTATTTATAGATAGCATGTGAGAAGAAATTTCAGATAGACCAACATGTGAGAACTGCTTCACACATTGCAAAAAAAGGAAAAATAGGAGGTAAACATCAAACTTCAATGGCTAAATGTTTCCAATCTACTTCAAAAAAATTTGATGAGCAAGAAACTTTTAATGAAGACTTGTGTCGCGCATTAGTGTCTGCCAACATATCGCTTTCAAAATTAGCAAATGTAAATTTTAGTTCGTTTCTAAAAAAATATAGCAAACTTAATGTTCCAAGTGATCGGTCTCTAAGAAGAAATAATGTGAACGGGCTATACTCGTCGGTGTTAATTAATATTAAGGAAGAAATTGCAGATAATTATTTTTACATATCTGTAGACGAAACCACTGAGTCCTGAGTCCAAAGCAGCCAATTTTTATGCAGATCATTTTGTTAAAATAAAGAACATAATTGATACGTTAACAGATGAAAGTTCCCAATCTCTTTTGGATTCTAAACAAACTTTTCAGAGTAACTTTCTTCAACAAGAACTTTCATTTATAAAATCAAATTTTAGTTTTGTTCAAAAAACAATTGCTCAGTTAGAATCACCAAAACTGTTATTGTTCGAAAGTACAGAATTAATAAAAGAATTTGCATTATGTTGTCGGAACGTTAGAGGTAATATTGGAAAAGATATTTTAAAAAAATTTGAAGCTACTATGGAAAAAAATAAAGGTTACCATATTCTTTCTGAAGTAGTCAGTGTTCTAGCTGGAAATATTTCGGAAACAATTAATTTAGTACCAAATGTTTTAGTTAGTTTAAAAAATGCTCCCGTCACATCAGTTGATGTTGAACGAAGTTTTTCCATATATAAATATATGTACTCAGACAGAAGCCACAAGTTTTTGTTAGAAAATTTTGAACACCACTTGGTCATTTATTGTTACCATAATTCTAAATAAGTTTATTCATACTTAAAAATGATGTAGTTACTTAAAATAACTGTAAATCTTAATGAATAGTAGGAAATATTTAGTTATGTACACTTTTTTTTTTAATAAAATTGTTACTATTTTACGATTTTTTTATTTATTTGTATGCATATTTTGTAAAATATTTGCATATTTTCTGGTAAACACGTGCATATTTATGCGCATATTTTCTACATTTTTATTTGCATATTTGCCGAAGTCTAGATATGAGCAAAAAAAGGGGGGAAATTTTCAAGACATTGCTGCTTTAAAACTAATTATCCTAGAAGTATGTATGTTACTTCAAAAGAAACGTGTTTTAATTCTCTTCCAATTAAATTGAGTTTCAAACAAAATTTACTTATTTTATGGTATAAAAAACAATAGAAGTGGTTTTAGCTGTGTGTCATTTATTATTTATTACATAGGAAAACATTTACTAAAACATCACTAACCGTACTTTAATGACGTTGTAGTTTAGTATTTTGGAGTAAATGTTTGATACAATTTTTACATAACTAAATTATTAATAATTCCGAAACTATAAAATCACTAAGGTATTTAAAGACGTTATAGTTAAGGTTTTGATTTAATTTTTAAAACACAACCTTGTCTAAAACATCACTAAAGGTGTTTAATTGTTTATTGGCTAAAATAGTTTACTCCAGTAGCCATTTTTTATATTATATGCTTAACTAGAACATCACATATTTGATAACCTTTCCTTAATAGCGATATTTTAGCTAAGTAATAATGCCTTAGATTTGAAGCAAAACAGTAAAATGTCGTTAACTAACAAAATAAAACGGCAAACTTTGGACAAAAGAAACATTTATTATTTTTAAAGAAAAGGAAAAGGTATAAAAACCAAAGTAGCACTCATAGGCCAAATAAAAAATCGAACAAAAAAAACAAAACTTATCTAATGAATATCAATTTTTTAGACGAGAAGAATGTAATTATTATGTACTAGTTTCATTCCCCTCCTCGTCATTAGTTTTTGTTGGTAATGTTTTCCAAAATGTCAATTTATGTGGCGGTACTATAGGCGTTAATTTGTCAATTAACGTAGTTTTTCGGTTAAGTTCAACGCCTTTTGGAGAAGTGCGAAATGTGAGAGTCACACAACTTGGATTTTTTAAATATCTGTCAGTCATAAATTGCAGATATATAAAATCTTCATTAAAATTATTTTTATATAGTAACCCAAAAGAATTTCGTTTAAAACAAACATATTTCATATTTTTTAAGTAACCTCTTGGGTTACTTTTTTGTATCCGCCTCTCACTTATTAAATTTGGAACATTAACAAAGTTTTGTGGTGACATAGATTTGACTATCACTTTGGAGTTATTTATCGAAGCAACTGCGTCTTCGAAATCGGTAAAGTCATACAGCTTACCCTTCTTCTTCATTGCAAGTTCTACCTGATGGTGAACTTGATCTGCGCTCATAAACGTATGACCAGGTTCAAAATAAAATAAGGAAATTTCTTCTGTAGATATTAAGTCACTGTTTACCATATGAACTAATAAAGAATAAAGTAGCCAATTCTTATTTTGCGCTGTGCAATTATCTAACCATATGTTAATGTTCTGGATATCGCGATTTTGCATTAAACATATATAGAAGGCACTCATTATATCTTCTTGTTTCCGTCCAGCTATGCCATCATGCCACAAAACGGTTAACGGTTTTTGATTAGATGTTATTGTTCCCAGGGGAGCAAAAGTTTGATTGTAAGCAATTAAACGTGGGCAAAAGATTATACTTTTAAAGGTTTCTAATCTTGGTAGCATTATGATCTTTTCTAAATCTGAAGATATATAAATTACATTGTCACTTTGGGCCAGATTTTTATGCTTAGTATACAATTCCCTGGCTTGTGTATACTTAAGGCGATGTTTTTGAAATTCGACACAAGGATTGCAATCTACTACAGTATTACAATCATGTGATGTTTGCTGTTTATGTAAATTAAAAGACTCACACATTTCGCACTCCTCATTACCAAGTCGAGTAAATGAAATATTCAAAGTTTTGAGTTGTTTGCGATAAACCTCATAGGACATATTTTCTTCTGGATATTTTGAACAGAAATCTTTGTACATAAAAGTTATATTAATATCGCTCGGTAAATATCGTCTCAATGGCGCGTGCTCCCGTCTGTAGTGCGGCTCTGCAGGATTGAATGATTGTATGTGGTTATTAATTAACTGGCGATCTATACGAGGCGTTTTCTGGTGTTTTCCACGCATGTCTGAATGAATGGGATTTGTAGCATCAAGTGACCTCAATATCGCGTCGTTATTTTTTTTGTAACCCAAGGTAGTCAAAAAAAATATTTTGCACACCTCAATAACAGACCCATCTCTTTTCTTCTTAAACGCAAAACATCTTTTCGGCTTTCTTTTAGGTTCACAGGTGTATTTTCTTTTCGGAACTGCTGTAGCCACTTGAGACATAACAAAAACTCTTCGCTGTTCAAAAGACAAATTCCAAAAATCAGAATTCAACTGTGCTCTATCTTGCTCAGTAAAAAACGTGTTACATTTTTTTAAACATTTTTCAGTACAAGCTGGTTTTACGGCATATTCTAATTGCTTTTTAGCTCTCTTCCCTTTAATCCGTTCACCTAGGCCAGTGTCATACTTCTTTCGTTTCTGTGGTTGGACATCAAGTTCACTTCTCCCCGTACCAGTGCTTTTCGTATCCATAGTGTTAGTATTTTTGTTTATATTAGTCCAATCTACAGTGTGTCTTCTTGGCTCTTTTTTCCCATTTTCAATGCATCTTAGTTCTCGCAAATCTGTCGTAACAGGTCTTTTTTATGTTTATTTATCGACAGTGAATTACGGAATGTATGAGATGGTGAAGATTTGGTGAGTGTACCTGTAGAAGTAGAAGGCTCAGTTAAATTTGTAGGAAAAATTCGTAATTGACTTTTCTTTGGCAATTTTCGATGCGAAGGAACGTTTTCTGGCAAATTTAAATCGTCTGAATTTTCGCTTGAATCCGGAATATAATCTTCGTCAAGAACAAGTGTTTTCTAATGATATGCTGGGAAAGGCTTTGTTTAGCATAGTTAGATCATTTATCAAATTTCGGGAATGGTAAAATGTTAAACTATTTTGTGTCTCACAAAATTTGTTGAAAACTGCCGAAGTCATGGAATATGGTCGAGCATACAAATTGTTTACAAATTCTGTTTCCGGTTCACCAGTTTGCATCTTAAAGTAATCCGAACTTGGTATTTTTGACGTTACCATATCTAATATGAGTTGAGATCGCCAGGAAATTTTTGAACCGCAAAAAAATGAAAAATTCCATTTACTAGAAATAATATTATTGGAATAGGATTAGAAAACAAGGAAATATTTCTTAAACAACACAAACTGTCATACACACAAACACACTATCATGGAAACATACAAAATATACAATCTTTCATCTTGTACATGTATGTGCAAGTCGTAATTAAGATTCCATTAACTTTTAAAGCGCATTTTTAAAAATTTTAGTAATAATAACAAGAGGGAACTTACCAAGGCATTTTCTTAGCCATATTGATGATTTGGCGTGAAATATCCTGTTCACCAAAAGCTCGTGACGTGACTTCTCCGACAAACGATAGAATATTAAATACTGACGAGTGACTATATGGATACAGTTTATTATACCATGATATGGATATGACAGCGCCGTAGTGTAGCAGGTGAGAGGGAGGTCGCCTAGTGATGTTTTAGCATAGTATTGTTACTTAAAGGTGTTTTAGTTATGGAACTTCTACGAGATTATTTGTCGCAAAACACGCCGAGGGCGGTTAGTGATGTTTAAGTTTTACATCGTACAGCAATATTTTAAAATGATCCTTAGCTTTATTATCGTTAAGAAATTTTATCGATATTTTAGTGTAGTATTTGTGTATAACGGGTTTTTAGTTAAGTATTGTTTCGCGATGTAGTGAAATAAACCTTAACTAAAAAAAAGTTAAAGTATGTTAACGGTCTTATAGCTGTATAACTTTGGGCAACGTGGTTTTAGCTAGGTAGCTTAAATAAATATTTAAACAAAATACTATCATTGAAGGCGGTTCCTGATGTTTTAGTTGAGTAATGTGGATTAACGTAGTTTAAGCTGTGTGAAGTTAAAATTTTGTTGTAGATAACGATGTTTTTGCTTATGCTATCTTTGAAACTACAAACCTTAGAAATACAAATCCAGGACAGATCGATAGAGAATTTTTTTTATATAGTGTGGCATCTATAACTCAAAATTGGCCTATGGTGGCTTAGCGATGTTTTAGCTAACGGACGGCAGAAAGTGCGTGTTAGCTACTGCCATACAAAATATCAGCCGACGAGTCGTCTTCATACGATGATTAATATTTTGACTTGTTGACCTGTTGAGGCCGAACCATTTTATCAAGATTACTTTCGTATGTAAGTAAGTTTATTTTGTTAATCTAGTTTTCAAACTAAAATACGTTTTGCACCAATATACTTTGCTCTTAAAAAAAATGAATACTTATAATATATATATATATATATATATATATATATATATATATATATTTATATATATATATATATATATATATATATATATATATATATATTAAGTATATTCGATTCGATTTATTTTATTTAATAAAAGTTGACTTAATGTAATTTTTTAAATTCAGAATTGGATTTTCCTAATTATGTAAATAAGTATATTTTATTATTGAGTTAATGCCTCGACAACTATGATCATTGGCATGGTACAGTCAGGTACCTAGTGTAGTGTGTGTGTGTGTGTGTGCAGAGTAATTGTCTTGATAGTTAACAAAGTCGACATCATTGTCTTTGCTAAGAGACGCTAATTGTATCCGAACGTCTGCAGTCCCTCTGATGAGTACCGATCGCACAATAAGTATATTTTAAATATAAGTAATTTCAATAAAAAGAAACCTTTCATTGAAATAACAGTAGGTAAATCTCTCTACCTGCCTATTCGATAATTAATTTTTGTAACAAACAATAAATGTCATGAATAAAAGTTATAGTTTGTCATTAAATGTCATAGAAAATTTCTTTGTCTCGTATGTTTTGTACAATATTACGGAATTTGAAAGTCGTTTTTTGATAAGTGTTAGAATTTTAAAGTTAAATATAAGTCTCTTATCATAATATATTAAGATTCGTTTTTAAAATTCACTGTAACAGTGTGAACGATACGCTACTGAATGCTCCGGTAGGAAATTAATCAGCAATTTATTTCTCTTTATACTAGGACAACGTTGATCTACTATTCCTTTCTACTGGTCCTAGAATACGATGTTGTCATGTATGACTTTCACAAAGAATATTATCGTACTTAAGATATTTTCTATATATAAATATTGTATATAAATATAATATTATACATACATATTAATGTTATTAAATACATTTTATTAGACACCTTAACAAAAACAAAATGATTATTAATATGATAATTTTGCTGGATGTCAATGATTAAATTATAAATTGCTAGAATATCTATGATCACAAACTGGCAACGATGTTGTCGTATTATCGCATTAACAGTTCGGAGAATTTACTGCCTACAAATTTGATTCTCAAGTATATCTAATAAGTAAAGTCGTCCCAGGAGCGCAACTCAACAATATTGGCAATATCATTTTAAAGTCGTCTACTTTAAAATGCATAATCTATGTCTGAATTGTCAATATAAATGAGTCAGATAAAATTAAATTATTAGAAGAATTATTCATTAAGTAAAAAAAACAAAATTTGTTTAATTTACTCATGTTTGTATTTTAAGAACGATTTCCGAAATGGAACTTGAAACGTCAATAAACTTACTTTAACCTTTAATTGTGGTTTATTTTCATTTAAATAGTAATTACTTTAAAATGCCATATGAAAATAGATTATTTTATTTCAATACAAACATGAAATATATTGTTCTAAACCTATTTTCTTATAAAATCTTAATGCAATTACAATTTTTATTGGAAATAAGACACAATTTAAGTTAAAATAAGTTTATTGACATTTCAATTTCCACATCCGAAATCGTTCTCAAAATAAAAAACATTGAAATCAACTTTAACTTGAGAATATCCGAGAAAAATTATAGCATGCGATTGGTCTTTAAAACAACGACTTTGATTATAGTAAAATTATCTTGTTAGTGATTCCATAGAAAATCATAATACTATCCCGACATTCTAAGTATTTGGTTACATTTAGTTTACTTCTAATAAACACTAAACTCTGACTTTATGTGTATGTTATTTAAAAACATAAATGATATATCCCAGATATGTTCTTCTTCTTCCTCGACTTTTATCTTTTCAGTTGTCGCTTACTGTTCATCGCCACTCATTTCTGTCCAGTGAGCCTTCTTCACATAAACCTTTTTCTTGCAATTTTTCTGCCACACAGTCCCTTCGGTTTTCCTCTACCTCTTCTTTCATCAACTTCTTACAGGTCTATCCTTTGTCCCACATAGTTTTCACCTCTACGTCTCAGATGATCAAACCATTGTAGTATTTATTGTTAATTTTTTTTTAAACTGTACTTACCCCGGTTTTTCCCTAATAAAGTCGTTTCTGGTCATATCCCCTGTAGTTTTACCCAACATTTACCGTAACACTTTTATGCTCATTCGCCTCCAGTTTAACTAATCAGCCCGTATCCTGTCGGCAATTTATCGAGATAGAGTCCCATTTCCCGTTATGTACAGAGAAGGTATTTAAATTCTCCTACTCGTACTAGCTTTCCTCCAAGCAAGTATATATCCCGAACAAACATATTGTACTCCGTTTTTGACCTTTTCCAACACTCCAACTTCTTCAAGAGGATATCATCAGTAAAGAGCATTGACCAAGAAGCCCTCCTCCCTTACTTTCTCTATCAATACATGCGTGACAAGATTAAACAGATGAGCACTCAGTAAAAAGCCTTAGTGCAAACCAACCGTCACTGGAAAACTTTCGGTCAATCCGACAGCAGTCATTACTTTGGTGTATGCTATCTCATAGCCTTCACAAGTCTTACGTACTTATTAGAGATCCATTTCTCTCTCATACATCTCCAAAGTTCTTGTCTAGAAAATGTATCGTACGCCATTTCAAGATCTATAAATATCAAATGTAGCTCTCTTTTCTTCTCGCTGCATTTTTCTATTAACTATCCCTACACAAACAAGACATCCGTTGTTCCTTCTTCTTAGCATAAATCAAACTGTTCTTCTATCGATGTCTCTCTCCTTATCATCTGCTTTACAGTTCTCTCCCAAATTTTAATGGCGTGCAACATTGCCTTTATCTCTCTATAGGTATTACAGTAGTAAACGTCCACTTTATCTTTATACAATGATACATCACACTTTCTCTCCTGACTTCAAAACAAAATACTTAGATTTATACAATCAGAAACAAACAGCTAATCTGACAATTAAATTGAATTATATGTATTATAATGGCTTTCTCAATTACCCAGTGGAATCTACGAGGGCATTACATTTGTCTAGAGATGTTACAACAAATTGTTAAAAAACTTACACCATCCATACTTTGTTTACAAAAAACTTATTTAAAAAATACTTAAGTTCATAATTTAAAAAATTTCACCTCCACATAATTATAAAAATGAGGAAAATGTAGATTACGCTAGTAATGGTGTAGCGATCTACACTAATTTATTCATTAATGCAGAAACTCTTCAGTCCTGTATACAAATTAAAGCCGTCTTAATTACTATTAAGGGGCCTATAAAAATGAATATATGACATATACATTACGCCTTCACAAAAATGAAATCTAAGATTTGATTGAACAAATACCTTTACCTCGTCTAATATCACTGGGAAGGGACTTCTGTATCCATAGTTTTTTTACGGATGCGAAAAAATTTCCGGTTTTAAACAAAAACCGTTTTTTTACTTCGCAATAACCGGTTTTATCGCTTGTTTTTTTTGTCCCGGGTATAACAGGTTTTTTATTTTTAAAGTATAAACCGGTTATTAGGTTTTTACAGTGATTAGGATTAGATATTATTTTGGATTTCAATCAGACTAATAATTATTATTATTGTCAAGTAATTATTCCAAAGAAAACCATAATTCAAATTTTATTTGATTTCATAAATACAGAAGCAAACTGAAAGTGCAAACTCACATCAGCCAGAAACAATAAAGTTTTGTTATAATATTTTGTTGAAAAGGTATTTGTAATTATAATATTTTCATAAGAAGTTACCTGGTACATCATCTATTTTTCACACTTTACTCTTGATATTGAAACTGGGCGAATGGCTTTTTCTGATTACCAAAAATAATGTTCTGACTATGAATATCGAATTATCGATTACGAATACGAATTTTCAAGGATTTCGCTACGTTTTCAAAACTACACACCCATATAGGAAGTATTAAATGAGTTAAATGTACCTATTATACAAATATACAAGGATTTGATGTGCCTTAGGAAATAAGAGGTGGAAACTGGCGCTCTACTTTAAAATACATATACAGTTATTAAAACACATATACCGTATTGGATTTAAAAAAACGAAAACCGGTTTAATAACCGCCAAGTTAAATCGTAAGCAAAAAAACCGGTATAACCGAAAACCGGTGTTTTGTCAAAAACTGCCATACCTATTTCTTTTTTAAGCTGCTGTAGCGCTATTATAATATCGTGGCCACCTACTTGATATAATTCTGTTGGGAAATTATCTATTACGGGTGATTTGTTTCTGGCTAATTTGTTTACAGCGTCTTTAACTTTCCGGATCGTTGGTGGATTCTCCTCCCTCTCTTCTGCTCCGCTTACCTCACAGCTTCGTCTCCATTAGATCGTATAATCAAAATAATGTTGGACAATGTTTTATTAAACATACAAAATGATGGAAGAGATATACATTTTGACATTTCAACTCGTAAATCCTACTTTATCTTGGGGTGTATTTTCAATTTAAATTACTTTAAAACTTTCCGATTGTAATAACAAATCCTGAGAATATACAATACTCTTGTAATGTTGTAAAATGAAATATAAAAAATACAAGTTGGCAAGACGGTCAATAATCTAATTTCAAATAAAATGAATTTATTGCATGAAATTTTACAATCCAATAATAATGTTGATAGTAAAATTCAAGAGTTTTTCAAAGTATTAATAAATGCTGAAGAAAAAACCAGGAAAAAAGGCAAAATTAGATTTAAACAATTAAATGTATCGTCCCTTGGTGGGAGTCTAAATGTCAAGAAACTATTAAACTTTTAAAAAACAGCACTAAATCGATTAACAAAATATAACAAAATTGATAATAAATTGGAATTCAACCGACTAAAAATTGAGCTAGATTCATCATTAAAAGAGATAAATGTGAATTATGCAAAAAATAATTAAATTCATCCACAACAATTAATAAACTGTGGCAAATGGTACAAAGATGTCCAGAGGAAAAATATCACAAACCACATTATCTTCTTAAAAGAAAAACAAAAAAATACACACTTTCCCTCTAGACATAATCAATATTCTCAAACGATGATATTCTACCCCCAGATTTCTTTACCAGAAAAAGGGTCGAATTCAACGGTATTAATATACTGCCTGATGATCTTTCTCCTTTAAATTATCCCATACCCACCTTCTTATTCTAGTTCCATGACCGTTATCGATCGTTGGATATCATGTTGGCTACCACATTCGCTATCGTGGATAGCGTAGCCATAACCATGGATGAATAACAATATTCTCTCAATAATACGAAAATCCCTACATCGATCACACGGGTAGAACCTTTAACAATCGGATAGCAGAAAAATTCTATGGTAATATAAAAACAGATTATTTTTAAGCACTTAACCTTCTAGATCAGTCTTGTTCGATCATTCATAGAGAGAACACGTATATTTACAGGTGCTTAAGTAGTGATTAAGACCAGTTTTTTGTGACTATCAATAATAAACCAATTTCGCTCCGGGCAAATAAACCCAGTTTTTGTGTTTATTTAAGTGTTTGGTTATTGTTTTTGTTTGTGTGTATGTAGTGGAAGAATGCCTACAAACCAAGGAACAGGAAAAAGGAATTAAGCTTTTTAATCTACAAAAAGGATATCTCTATACGGATAAGGTATATTATATATTCATTGAAAAAACAAATGAAGAAAATATTGGCAAACTACATCCTATGAAGGTAGGTCATATTTTACATAAAAAATTAGAATATTCTTAGTATTGACAGAGTGGGGAAGAATAGGGTAGGAGTACAAGTTAAAAGCCCCAAAGATGCAAATAATTCAGTACAAAATGAAAATTTAAAAGAGGAACAACTAAAAGCATATATCCCAAATAATTTGCTTCAACGAAAAGGCATAATAACAAACGTAGATACTACTTTTAATGAACAATATCTTTTTGATAATATAATATCGAATATAACAGTAACGGAAGTCACTCGACTCAAAAGGAAAATTGACTTAAATGGAGAAAAAGTATATGTCCCCAGACAACTGGTATTACTCAATTTTGAAGGAAACATTTTACCCAGATATGTATATATAAACAGTGTTGCCTGTTCTGTAGAACCGTATGTGCATAGAGTTATACAATGCTTTAAATGCTTGCAACATGGACACATATTTCGTAATTGCAACAGTACACAAACCAGATGTATTAACTGCGGACAAGAGAAAAACGATGATCATAACTGTAGAGACCCACAAGACAGTTATTGTATACATTGTAAAAATTATGAACATAAAGCCATTTCCAAACAATGCCCAAAATTTAAAGAACAAAGCGAAATTAAAAGACATATGGCCGAAAAAAATTTAACATTCTTAGAAGCAAAGGACAGTTTAAAAAACCTTACACATCTGCTGTTAGTACGAGGAATAGTTTTGAAGTATTAGGTATGCTAAATAACGAAAGCTTTCCACCTCTCCCAAGTCAAACTAACATCAAACATATACCTAAACCATCCTCATCCAATACCCAAAAACAAACACAAAAAGTACCTCCAAATCAACCTGAAACTTTTTCACATTTCAAAAAAAGAAAAGCTTAATCTCCCTTACCTGAACCTATGTTTCCTTTTGAATTTGGTCCAAAAAGACCTCTTCCCTCAAATATTTTACACAGTGCCGATCCTGATCCTAATACAGATGAATTTATAAACATATTTTTCAATATTTTTAAAAGTGTACTCGAAGAGTTTGATTCTTTTAGCGATTTAGAAAAGTTAGATAAAGCATACATTTATGATAAAATTAACAATTTTAATAAATTTAAGTAATGGCTAATAAAATTAAAAATAAAATAAAGATTTTACAATGGAATGCGCAATCGGCTGTAACCAATAAACTGAGTTTACTTAAATGTTTAAATGAAAATATAATCGATATTGCCTTAATTTCAGAAACATGGTTTAAGCCAGATAAACAATATAATTTCAAGGGTTATAATATTATTCGCAAAGATAGAAATGATGGTTGTGCAGGTCTGGCAATCCTTGTTAGAAATGTATTCTGTTTTAAAGAAATTTTAATTAAAATATTTTAATGTGTGGTATACAAATATTGAATAACAGTGAAATAACGCTAACATGTTTTTCTCTATACTGCCCACCTGATATTCGCTCCGTGCGTGACTGATGCGACACCTACCGCCTTCATCTGACAATTTGGGAATCCCAATTTTCAGGTTAAACTTATGACATATGTTTGACATTGTTAAATACATGCGAAATTGACAATTATTAATAAATTAGTTTTTTAGCTATATTTTAAAGTTTATGTACAAAATAAATGTAGTATTAAAAACTGGGTTTCTCAAAATTCATCATAATATACCTTTTCAACTCCAAACGGAAAAGAAAGGGAAAAATCTAGTACTGGCAAATCAAGTTTTTCACGCAAAAGAGCATATAATTAAAAACAATAATAGTAAAAGTTAGGATATAAAAGCTAAAGTCATCTGCAGTTAGCTTGTAGCCTTATGAAATATCATTCAAGGTAAATTATTTAAATTTTTTCTATTTCAATTGCATAAAAATGAAACTATGTGATATTTACTTTTTCATATTAATAGCACGAATTCATCTTTTTCTTTTTTCTAATTTATATGTAATTTTTGGGAACCTATGAAAACTACAATCACCATTTTTGCTATTATTAGCACAATTAAATACGCAACGTGTATTTGCACGCATTTTTGATAAAATTTATGCGTAAAAATATTTTGTCCAATATTCCCATTTTGTCATATTTCGCCGCTACGCACGCTGGCATCGTTTCAATGTATCCCTACCATGGTCACGCACGGAGCGAATACGAACAACAACTGCCGATTGAGACGCAATTCTTAACTGTACCAAGTCAAATAGTATATTTGGAGGTGATTTCAATGCGCATCATTCAACATGGGGATCATACAAAAGTAACACCAAAGGCACGCAAATTATAACCGCTTCAGACAATACGGAGTTAGTACTTTTAAACACCGGATCACCTACAAGGTTCACAAATAACGGGAATAATTCAGTCGTGGATTTAACTTTTTGCAACTCCAGATATAGCAATTAATTGTGCATGGGAAACTTTACCTGATGTACTGGGTTCAGACCATTTTCCAATTATTATAGAAATTAACAAAGGCATGGAAAGTAAAGACATCATAATACACCCAAAAACAAAATGGAATTTAAATAAAGCAGATTGAACTCTATATCAAGAAGTTGCGAATAACTATTTCTCACAACACATTAAAAATAGCAGTAACGCGGAAGATAATTATAGCTTATTAATTGAAGGGATAAACAAGGCAGCCAATGCCTCTATACCCATTTACCAACCATTTAAACCGAACAAAAAAACTCCTCTTCCACCATGGTGGGATCAAAGCTGTGAAGAGGCTATTAAAAAAAGAAAACAAATGCTCAACACGTATAAGCAACAAAGCACTATGGAAAATTATGTCAAATGTAAAAACGAAATTTCAAAAACAAAAAAGTTTTTAAAAATTAAAGCTAAACTACATTGGCAGCTCTGGTGCGAAAACTTAAATAGAAATACACCATTGACAAACATATGGACTCAGGCCAGAAAAATGAATAGGATATATAGGAAAGGTAATACATCGGATAATTATGAATGGCAAGAACAATTTTTAGATAAAATTACACCAGCTAATGCTATGGGTGATACCTCACACATTTTCTCAAAACAAAGACAAAATAACACCAACCATAAAATTTTTAGTCAACCAATTTGCTTAACAGAATTAAATTATGTCATAAAAAACAGAAAGAATACATCACCTGGATATGATGATATTAGATATCCTATGATATTCCAATTGCCAAACAATGCCAAGATGTTTCTAATCAAAATTCTAAATGATATCTGGATCAATGGCGAAAGAATAGAAGAATGGAAAAAGGCTATTGTAATACCAATTCACAAACCAAACAAAGACCCCCACCTATGTGACTCATATAGACCTATTGCACTTATGCCCTGTATACTCAAGGTTTTTGAAAGAAATGTGGATAATAATAAAAACCGATTGGAATGGTGGTTAAATACAACCGGCGCTATGCCAACTACACAATATGGCTTTAAAAAAGGTTTTGGTACCATAGATGCGGTGACACACTTAGTAACAGACATACAAATAGGCTTAACTGACAACGAGTATAATGGAACGATGTTTCTAGATGTGAAAGGTGCCTACGACAATGTCAACTGGTTCATCTTACGGCAAAAAATGATACAATTACAAATCCCTCAAGAAGTTGCCAACACGATATGCAAATTATATATAAACAGACAAGTAGGGCTCAGAGGAAATTATAGGTGCCCAGTAAAATACCAAACTGCAAATTTAGGTCTGCCACAAGGATCAGTCCTTGCACCATTACTTTTTAATATATATACTACTAATTTACACACCTCTAAACCTAAAGCAACTATTATACAATATGCCGATGATTTTTTTGTTTATACACGTAGCAAATATCTCGAAAAATGCATTAATCGTTTGAATTTAAGCACGAAACTCGTTTTAAGCTCCATAAGTGATTTAGGGCTTCAAATCTCCGCAGAAAAATCCAAAGTTTTAATCTTCACCAGGCATAACATAAAACCGATGCAGAAAATTACAATAGATGGTATAGAATTTCCGGTGGATACCAATGTCAAATACTTGGGAATCACATTAGACAGAAAATTAACCTGGAAACTCCATATTGAACAAATAGAGGCAAAATGCAATAAAGGGCTAAACTTTTTAAAATCCATTATGCGAACTTGGTGGGGTGCAGAACCTCAAACAGCTCTACTCTTCTATAAAGCTTACATTAGATCAATAATTGATTATGGTTGTACACTCTATGGAACAGCCAATAAAACAAATCTACGTAAGCTGGATATTATACAAAACAAATCACTTAGAATATGTCTGGGAGCAATGAAATCTATACCAGTTGAACCGTTAAGAGCTGAAGCAATCGAACCTCCATTAGAACTGAGAAGATCATTTTTAGCTGAAAAAATGATTATTAAGTCGCTAAAGAAAAACTCACCATTCATTAGCAGCATATATAAATTAAACGAATACGACCTAACTAAGCCTTTTTGGATTCATAAACACTCTCCTCCTATTTGTGATGGATTAAGAAACGTGGCCTTAAAACCACAAACAAAGTTAGAGACCGACTACTTTGATCACTTTGTTTCCTGTGATGTGAATATACCACTTTATTCGGAGTTAGCATCAGTTAATAGTATAGTCATAAATCAAATTTTAGAGGAACATCCAAATTACGTCACTATATACACTGATGGATCAAAAAACACCGATGGTACTGGTTGCGCTTTCGTAATACCTAAACGTATACAGAAAAAATACAAGTTAAACAAAAACACATCTATTTTCACAGCTGAGGCAATAGCAATTCTAAAAGCACTAGAATATGTTTATCAGGAAGAGGATCAGAATGCTATAATCTTTTCCGATTCACTTTCCGTTCTTAAAATTTTAAAATCAAACTCAAACACAACTAATGATATTATTTTTAGCATCCAAGCAATACTTAAACAATTACAAGATCAGAATAAATATATAAAATTCTTCTGGGTCAAAGCACACGCAGGAATAACAAACAATGAAATTGCAGATCAAATTGCCAAAGAAAGCATAGTAATGGGGAACAAATAAATTACGAATTAACTACAGACGAACAAATAATCATAGCAAAACAGAGAATGATGAAGAAATGGTCCTATTTATGGCAAGAGTACAGCTTCACAAATCCAACACGTTACACCAGACTTGAAACCAAATTAAGGAGAAAACCTTGGTACAATGAGTACAACTACAGTAGAAAAAGTATAACTACTATCAGCAGAATGAAGTTTGGTCACGCATGTTATCCAGCACATTTATTTAAAATAAAAATACTTGAGAGTGATCTTTGCGAAGCATGTAATAAAATCGGTGATCTTGACCACATCTTTTTTGATTGTTTGAAATATAGAGCTCAATCTAATGAGCTTTTCAGTAAACTTTTAAATTCAAACATTGAAAGCCCATTTAATATACTGCATCTTCTTGCTTTAGAAAAAAAAAGAAATTTACGATTGTTTGCTGTCTTTCGTCAGAACAACGAATATACAAATATAACCACCTTTGTTAATTCCTTATGTCTTTCCTTAATGTATGCATACCTATCTGTCCGAGGCCTACCTTTTATCGTTTATAAAAATGCCCTGATCGGCCCCTGGGCGAGAAGAGTGTAATCCCTGTGTAATCCCTGTATCTGTTTTTAAAAATTTGTTTCTGGCTGTGTGGGTATTTACCCTAAAGCCAATAAAAAAAAAAAAAAAAACCTTCTAGATCATAATAATTATTCTTTTAATAACCAATTTTAAATCCTTTACGTTCTCAACTTATTCAGTTATAGACGATAAAGTGTTAGACGCATAACAAAAAAAGCTCACTTGAGAAAGCCACATTGCAGAAACACCTCTATAATAAATTATATTTGCTTAAAAAAAAATTCATTGCAATTTTTATTTTTATATTTTATTTCGCATTTGTTTTTTGTTAAATACAAATTCATACGTTATTATTTGAACAAATCCCATTATTTCTGGATTAATGTTTATTCAATTTGTCTAATAAATTCCAACATGAGCCAGATGATGGATTATGCTTTTCTAGTTTTCCAATACCATTTTCCGTGCACGAAACGTCAACTGATTTTGTAAATATTTAATTATGTACGATTGTTGAATATATTATAGATTGAAGTATTAATTTATATTAACGTTTGCGGGCAAATTTACATTTTGGGTTGGAAAATACAATGTATTATTTTTAAATATTTTCAAGGCCCAAATTTATATTTAGGTCCTTACAAAAATATTTTTACAAATAATTTTAACATGTTTATAATTGTTAGAATATATTTTTTCCTTTTCATTAATCATGAAACTTGCTATGACTTTTTGAAGCTCAATATAAAAGGTAGAGAGGCTAACGTTGTAACGAATATATTTTGCCTACCTCATAGAGTATGATTATGGCTGGTTGAAAGTTAGGGCCAGAAGTTACTGGGCGTGGGGATGGGGCAAGCAAAATAAACTATACTTGTGCGAACGGCACTCAGGGTTTATTTGGAGAGCTAAGGTCGTGGATAAGTAAATGGCAAGGGGGTTTCCCAGTAATCTGTTTTTGTTTTTTTTTACCAATTGATGAGTTTCAGTTCTTATTCTTTTATATTCTTCATATGATTCATTCGTTTTTTCTGACTTATATTTTAGGAAAGCTGTTTTTTTTTGTGACATTTTTGTTTAACCTCTAGTGTAAACCATGGTGTTTACGTTGACACGACCATGACGTTTTCGAGGTGCCAAATTATATCGATTAAAACAACTAGTTGTAACAACTAGTTGGAATAATTATTAGAAATAAACAAATATATCTTTTTACATGAAACTCAAAAAAAGAGTTAGAGAGTACGTTAAAAGAAATAAACATTTATTGTGTCTCACCGCAAACAGTTACAAAATTAATTGGCACAATTTACTAGACTAATAGTTACATTTGTACAATATCTGTCTTATAAGATATGTTTACAAAACTTTCAAATATTACTGAGCTGAGCAAAAATAAATTATTAAAATCAAATAATTATCTTTTTAAATAAAATTAACAAGTTAATATTAAAAATAATAAAACGACCTGTCATATGTTAACATCAAATTTTAAATCTGAGAACAAATAAATTGATAACTAAAGTCACACCCTAAAATTTACAATTTAAATATTACAATTTTTAATATGTATGAAAGCAATTATTAATATTAAAAAAATGTCCATCTTTACTTTAAATTTTAATAACAAACAATTTCCTTGGATTGCACTGGGATTTAACTCCCTGCCACGCGAACAAAAGGACTGTTTATACAGATTGAACGAATTTAAAACGGATCATACAATTTAATATATGTCTGTTTGAACTGCATTTGAAATAGTGGACCAATCTGAAATTTGGACACAAATAAATCCATACCTGGGTATAGACATTGCATAAAATCTCGTTCAACTATCTCTCTGGCAACAATGTTGTTTGCGTAAAGGAAGCGATAATAGTTCAGGAAATGAAGCTCGAAAAAAGTTAAAACTTTACAATTTTTTCGTCCTGAATGGATTGAGTTGAAATTTTAACAGAAGGTAGGTGATAGCCCAAGGATCAAAATCTATATCGAACAGAAGTGTGCTGAAGGGTTTTAGAGGTAAAAACTACCCCTAATTGTCAAAAATTATAAAATAACATACTAAACCTGAATATGGTAAGATTTGGTTTGAATTAGTTAAATAATGATTATTTTATACTTTTGAATAGAGTTCCATCATATTTCAATCCTTAAAAAGCAACCCTTGTTAGAGATTAATGTAAAAAAATTACTAATTCTAAATAAATGATTTCGCCTTGTATCGATTTTGATAAAAATTTGGATTTAAGCTCAATTCACCCACTGTTTTATAGTTTATGTCATGTCGACCAACCCTGATTGTTCTTATTGGTGAAAACTACCCCTAGTTGTCAAAAATTATAAAATAACATATTAAACCTGAATATGGGTAAAATTTGGTTTGAATTAATTAAATAATGATAGTTTCGTGCTTTGAATAAAGTTCCATCATATTTCAACCTTTAAAAAGCTACCCTTTTTAGAGATTATTGTAAAAAAATGTAGTAATGCGAATAAAATGATTTCGCCTTGGAACGATTTGCATAAAAATTTGGAATTAAGCTCAACTCACCCTCTGCTAATTTTCAAAAATTTTAAAATAACATTAAAAATCTTAAGATGAGTGAAATTTGGTTTGGATTAGTTAAATAGTGATTTTTTATACTTTAAAATACAATTTCATACATTTTCAACCCTTAAAAATCAATTGTTATGAGTGCTATAGGTGAAAACAATTTTTTGCCAAAATTTTGCAACTTTTTAACTTTTGAAAATCACCCTTTACAGCATTGCATTTTTTATAAACTAATTTTATAGATATAAATTAAAAAAAGTAGAATTAAATACAAAAAAATTTATCAACATAAAAAGGCACCATATATTCTTACACATTTACATATAAACATTTACATTTATAGGTAAAACAATTATAATAATAATTTTATTCGTCATCAATTACATCTTCATCGTGATCTATGTAATCCTCATCTTCTTCAATTATTGGTGGACTATTATTGCACCCTTCACCTGAGCACCCAGAACAAGTAGAGTTGCAGTATAAACCAACTTCTCTGCACCCACATGAAACGCCGCATCCTTTTTTGCATTGGCAAAAAATAATTTTTAAAAGTTCATCGGGTGCAGGTTGTTTGTTCATGCGTACGGATAACAACAAACCATCTTTTGAATACCATCCCCAATCTGTTGCTCTAATTTTCATTGTCAAGCCATAGACATATGAGCAGATGTTTTATTCTGTTGTATGGGATTTCAAAATAAAAACGCTTAAAATTTCGAATGTATAACGCCCCACTACCTAATATACCGGTTTTGTAGATTATTATGTTCCGAAATGTACTGTACTGTACTAATTGAATTTTCCGGGAAAAAAATTAATTGTTTTTTTAACGTATTTCCTTCATTTTTAACGACGGAGTGTTTCCTTCAAAAACGATTTTGTAGAGGTTTTTAAGAGCTACAAGGATCTGTAAATTAAATCTATTTCGAACCCTTGGTTTTTAAATGGGGCGAGTTTAAAGGGCTCGAAAAAGTTGGTGCTTGATCGTAAATCAATGCTTTAAACGGCTATATCTTGCCAAATATTCATTGTACAACAAATCTAAATAAAGGAAAATTATGTAGCCATTAAAAAAGCTACAATTTAGTACATTTTTATTTTTTTTTTCATATATTCAGTATTTTGGAAATATTTAAAAAAAGAAGGGTAAAAAATATGAAATTGTAAATCGTTTCTCGCTTTATGCTGTACTTTTTCTAAAACTAAGCATTTTAAATGTATCAAACTTCTTGGACGTATTAACAATACATGTACAAAGAAAATTAAGAAAGGTGAAGATCGATTTTAATTATGGGGGTGGTTAAAGGGTTGTTTTATCGATTTTTTCGTAAAAAAATGAGGTATTGACCTTATTTTCATCATAACTCACTCAATTCTTGAGCTAGAGTCTTTTTTATGATAGATCTATTTATGCTCTTTAAAAAAGGTTGTGTGAGTTTTCTTTCAAAAATGCATCATTTTCCCGATATTTGACTTTGAATCTTTCAAATTTGGCATTTTTGAAGAAAACCGCTGAACATTGATAGGCCGTATTTCGGTTCCTGTTATATCGCAAAAACATTTTAAAATGTATTGTATTTGTCTTTTTAAAAGCTACAAAATTTGTTCTCTACAATTTTTTTGATAAAATGCACCATTTTCGAGTTATTCGCGAAAAATCGATTAAAAACGTCGATTTTTTCGTCTAAAAGTTGTTATTTTCAATCGCGAATAACTTGAAAAATATCAGTTTTACAAAAAAAACTGTATAGAACGTTTTTTTGTTTAGAATCACTTTTTTAATCGAAACCTGTAGATAAAACGTACAAAAAATTTTCACCCCCGAGAGGAGGTGGCAACCACCCCCAAGGCTTTGGCGCACTTTGGTTAGATATAGATTTTGATCCTTAGGCTATTACCTACCTTCTGTTAAAATTTCAAGTCAATCCATGCAAAACGAAAAAATTGCTAGGTGAAATGCATCATTTCCTGGACTATAAGTGGTTTGACAGCATAATAAAATCGTACATTTATGTATAGCTTTCAATTTTTATGATTTCAGAATCCAGTAGCCCGCTGAAGTATTGGATTTTTATAATATAATTATTTGACAACCTTTTGTTGGTCAACCACCTACAGCAGAATTGAGCCGAAATACATAATATTTCATATGTTCCGAATTTATTTCGTTCAATCTGTATATGGTCTGAAATGACGACCACAAACAGTGGTTGAGATGGCACTATGGCTTGGCTTCTTACAAAACGGGAATAGGTACAACTGGATACAATGGCAACATTTCAAAACTCACTTAAAACCGTAACTGAACCATTAAACTGCTACTATACTTTACACTGCTACACATTTTCCATAAAAAGGGGCAAAACAGTAAACTTTACAAATTCGACGTGAAATTTGGACAAACGCCAAAAGCAGATGTTAACTCTAAAAAAGACCTTAGCGAGAGTAAGTGAGTGTTTTAAAATTCATTTGCAAAAGTTGGAACAAACAAAACACTTACTACGGGAATAATTATTTAAAACGCAGTATCGAGCTGCTTATCTGTCAAAGAAAAAATATCAAAGAATTACGCGTTCGTTGTATAAACAAACTCCAAAATGTGTTGACGCAAAAAAAACTTAAAATATATTTCGGGTTTTAACTAGTACGATACTAACAAAGAAACATGGAATATATTCTTCGTTATTTTAATACATATACGAGGGAATTTCAATATACACCAAGAAATTTATATATCAAAAAATTTTCAAATGCTACAACGTAATGAACTTCTTTTAAGCTTTGTGCTTCTTCAGGGATGCAATTTTTCAGCATAATCGAAACCGTTTGTTCGATTTGTCTGAACGAAATCATTTGTTCCATTTAGGAACAAATGATTTCGTTCAGATTTTCGGGCCTTTTGTTTTTCGGTGCAACTTTTAGAGGTTAGCTGTGGCTATACCATCTACTAGGATTAGGTATCGTGTAATAAGATTGGGAAACCACAGAAAACCAATCTCAATAATCATAAAGGGCGTAGGAGTATGCTCACTTTCTATGTGTTGTGTTTGACAAGTTTTAGTGTAGTTAATGGTTGTGTATGTGTTTGGTACAGCTTATTTTAAATCGAGTGGTGAGCCCTTCTACAAAATAGTTAATCGCGCAGACAATAGAATATCTATTATCAGGCCCATGCAGTGGTGTTGCAATATTAAACAAATTAAATTATTTGAAATCGCACTAATGACAAAATTATTACTTACTTAAATAATAAATGGAGATAATACTACGTCCATACTGGTCGTAGTATTATCTTATATAGAGAAGAAGTTTGTTTTGGATATTTAAACCTGACTTTTGATTTATAGACCAGTATGTACATTTTTTTGTAAATCATGCCCAGTTGCAGTTGTTTGGCCAATAATATGGGAAAACCAATTGATTGATTACCAGATATTTGACATCGTTTTTAGCAGTTCAATTTTCGGTTTATAGATACCTGAGGGCAGTTCGCCATGACTAATTAAGAAGGATCTGTGCGTTGGTATTAAGTTATTTTCCAAGATAATAGGTTAATTTCTATTTATAAAGATCTTTTTAAACTGCTTTGCGAGATTTGGTAGAATACTTGGACGATATGACGAGACCTCGTTTGGGCCTTTGCAAGGTTTTGGTGTCACCAATATTTTAGTTATTTTAGACACAACAGGAAAGTAACCAATTTTAATAATAGCGTTGAAAATATATAGTATTAGCCTATTTGCCTTTTCAGATAAATGTTTTAATATTAGACCCGTGATCATAATCATAACTGGATGCTACTTTTTTTTTTGTCACAAGACGTCTGTGATTTCATAAAGTTTTATTTTTATTTTTTTGGTGGGTTGACTTATCTGGCAGGTAGCGTTCTGTTTGTCCAAAAAAGATTTTTCGTTACCTACATGAGGTTCTTTTTGTTAAGGTTGAAATATAGATTTAAGATGTTCCGTAAAAGAGCTTGCTTTTTCTTCTGTTGCTTTGGTGTCTTATTTCTGGTGTCATATTTTGAATTATGTTTAAATAATTTGTTAAATGTTAAGTTTGGAATTTAATGTGGATTATAACACAGAAGACTGTATAACTGCTATTGAAGAGAAACCAGGTTTTTGAGACTACGAATTCAGATAAAACAATATAACAATAAAATTTCTAAAATAAATACAGGGAAAAGGGTAATATAAAAATTTAAAAAATAGTTTGAAAAATTTTTATATTTCCTTTTCATTATTTGTCTCCTCATCCTGCGTAGCCATCTAACTAAAAACAATACATTTTTGGCTGTTATATTACTGAGATTCATGTTTAAACTAATGCAGATATAATCGGTGTCAGCCACTGGTGTTTCGTTTTCGCGGCTAACGAACAATTGGTGGTGGATGCCTGCACAAGAAATTAAAAGAGGTCGCTGAAAACAAACGAAAACAAGTATCCCAAAATTTAGAAGACAGAAACGGGCACAGAATGTTAGACATCAATGAAAAGTTAAACGAATGGGAAAACCACATTTCTGATTTATTTGAAGATGAGAAAGTAGAACACTAAAAACCGATTGCTATATCAGGTCCATCTATAACAGAAAGTGAGGTAAGACGTTCAATACAAACGGCAAAAAATGGAAAAGCACTTGGCCCCGATGAAGTAAGTGCTGAAATACTTAAGTTTTTGGGAGAAAATGGAATTAAAGCTCTGTGTAATCTCTTTAACAGAATTTATGACACTGGGATATTACCAGCTGATTGGTTAAAGTCGACATTTGTCACAATACCTAAGAAACATCGTCCAAAGACATGCGGTGATTATCGGACAATAAGTCTGATGAGTCACGTTTTGAAGATCTTTCTGCCAGTAATACACAACAGAATTTACACGCTGTTAGAAGACAGAATTAGGAATACTCAATTTGGGTTTAGGAGTGGCTTGGGTACAAAAGAAGCCTTGTTTAGTATACAGGTGCTAGTACAGAGATATAAATCAAAATGTGTACATTTGTGCAATCGATTTTGAAAAAGCTTTTGACAAAGTCCCACATAACAAAATGCTAGAAATATTGGAAACAGCTGGATTGGACGATAAAGATCTACAAATAATTACAAATCTATACTGGCATCAAGTGGCAAAAATAAAGGTTGAACAAGAACTGTCGGATGAAATAAATATAAAAAGAGGAGTGAGACAAGGCTGTATATTGTCGCCTTTACTTTTTAACTTATATTTAGAAGAAATATCTAAGGACAGCCTTTGAGATATGGGTACACAGACGACTACTGAAAATAGGCTGAAAACAGAGTTAGAAATGAGGAGGTCCTTAGACGGCTGAGCCAAACAACACAACTGGTCAATATAATAAAGAAACGCAAGCTGGAATACTTCGGTCACATTATAAGACATCCTGAAAAATATGATCTTTCACGTCTGATCATTCAGGGAAAGATCCAAGGTAATCGTGGTCCTGGTAGACGAAAAACATCATGGCTAAAAAATCTAAGGCAATGGTATGGAAAATCAACTACATCGTTATTTAGAGTTGCTGTCAAAAAAGTCACGATAGCGAATATGGAAGCCAACATGATATCCAACGATCGATAACGCTCATGGAACTAGAAGAAGCCGGGGTCGGACACCAGTTGCTTCGTTTAAAAGGTTGCTAGGTTACGAGGACTTATATATATATAGCAAACCAGCAAGCAGTTTATTCAAACCCAGCCTGTGAGACATATTCACCCCTAAGAATTACGTTTGGGTATAACAATTCATTGGAGCGAGATGTATTAACTCGAGTAAAAACAGGAGTCACTCTACCGTACTCCAATACTTACTCCAGACCATCCTTTTCCCCCCTATAGCACTGTGATGCGCGATAGCGGCACAACTATCAGTTAAATGCTCTTTATGTAAGAGTCCTGGGTAATAGAACTTCAGCATGGTTTCCTAACCGAATCAAAATAAGGACAACGCATTGTCGCTTTTTTTCTATTATCATAATGTGGCTTATTCGCGAACTGAAAATTGCTTACTTGGGCCTCAAGTCCCCGCTCTGAGCTGGGCTCAGTTCGGAGACTTGGTGCTCAAGGGGTTGGGCCCTACGTATCCGGATTTTGAGATCAGTTGAGATTTGTTCTAGCATCAGTTTCAAATGGTTTGAAACCATCAGCGAATAGTGGACCAGTGCGAGTAGAGGGGATATAGCACTGGTGACTGTATTATTTTCTCTCGCTGACCAACTGTTTGGTGACGGTTTCTGACTAGTTTGTCTGTTTGCTAGAACAAACCTATTTATTTTTTTTTGTTGCTCTGGTTTTTGTTAGTATTTTTAATTTTTTTTTTTTTTGGCCGAGGCCGTTTTTTCTTAGATGACCTGAAACAAAAAATTATGATTAGTAAAATGTTTATATTATAATATAAAAAATATGGCAATATAAAGTGTGTCCAATTAAAGCAACTGGGTCCACGCTTTACTTTGCGGTTGTGTACAAGTTTTTTCGAGCTAAGAACTGTCTTGTTAGTGTGCTATTATGTTGTTTTTATATAATTTTTCTCTGGTGTTTCGTTTTCTCTCTGTTTTTTTTTACTATTTTGTTTTCTAGTATATTTTTGTATTAATCGACTATTTGCTGTTTCGGTCTTTTGTGATTTTATCTATGGAAAGCGAAATCTCTGCGAACTTTGTCCTTACTTTGTCTTTTATAATCTGTCACTTTCATTTGCTACAATTCTCTAAAGAAGATTCATTCTGCAACGTATCGCGGTACGTTCGCTGCTTCTCTTAGGTTGCTGTTGTCTGTCCTTTTTGGATGTATTGCATATGTGTCCTCATGCGAGAAATGGATGGATGGATGTAATGGTATAGAAAAAATTATACTACAGTAGATTCCCTCTATAACGAGAACTGAAATGACAGACTAATTACCTCATTATAAGCCGATCTCGTTATATCCAACAACAATAATACTATGCATACATTATGAATATGTAGTTTTCTAAACCATTAACTTTCTATAGTGAACCTATTGGAATCAATATAAGATGCTAAATATTGATTGAATTACATTTTTATAAAAAGGTGGTTTACTTTTATTGTCACTGAAATACATTAAAACAAAAAAGATGTTGTTTACTTTTATTTTCAATGATATACGTTAGAAAAAATATGTATTCTGTAAATCTTTATAAAGTTTATTTTTAAGGATAACATAAACACTATTGCTTATGCAATTGCAAGAAGTCTGTCATTTTTGACTGCTTTAAATTGTCCAGTATTCTATCTATCAAATTTTATTCAGATGTGAAACATCAACAAAACAAAAAAAACAAAAAAAAACAAAAATCAACCTAATTAATTATTCCAAAACAAATTAAATAATAAAAATAAAGTAACTATATTAATATTAGTGCTGGCGATTGTGTCAAAAATGTGTTGCGAAGCTAATTTTTTGGAATCCACAAATCAAAGGTAACATCTTATACTAATATTAATAGTTAAACCACAATGTCGAACGGATATAATCAATATCCATTTCCATACTCTCAATGTTCAACATCTAGCCAGATGAACCTCAGCGACCAAAACTTAACAGTTCAACAACTAGGATATTTTCCACAACAAATGCAAACGGGACCACATCCCGCATCACAAATCCAGCAAAATTTCGCTCCAAGCCAGCTGAACCAGCCAATGCAGTTATATCAACCTCAATACCAGTATTCAGTCCAAAGTACATTACCACAATATCAACCCCCAAGCACATCGAAAGCAAATGATGAAGAATGGCAAATAGTACCAAATAAAAAACGTGGGAGAACCAGTCCGGAACAACACCCCAAACTTAAACAAACCAAGATAGATAACTACTGGCTCAACACACCAACAGCAAATAAATTTAATGTATTAATCAATGAAGAGACACACGAAGCAGATACTGAAGAGGAAAAACAAAAACAGGAAGAGAAGCCCCCACCAATATTTATTGCCGGTGGGTAATACATCCAACCATTAAACGAACTATTAAACACTATAGCCAAAGACAAACATTTAATCAGAGTGTTGAATGAAGAACAAGTCAAGGTACAGGCCCAAACAATTGAAATATACGACAGTATAATAAAAGCACTTGATGAGAAAAAAACCGAATATCATACATATCGTAAGGAGCAAGATAAACCCTTTAGAGTAGTGATTCGTCATCTTCATCCCACAGTGGATATAAACGAAATCAAAAAAGAACTAGAGAGCCAAGGACATATCGTTCTACAAATAACGAATATACTTCAAAGAACTACAAAAAAACCCCTACCGCTATTTTTTGTGGACTTGAAAATGCAAGAAAATAATAAAGAAATTTATCAGATAGAATATTTACTCAACGCAAAAATTGATGTCGAAGCCCCAAGACTAAAAAGAGAATTAGTACAATGTACCAGATGTCAAAGATATGGTCACACAAAAAATTTCTGCTATCATCAATACAGGTGTGTAAAATGTGCTCTAAATCACAAAACAGCTGACTGCCCTAAGAAAATTCGATCTGATCTTGTAAAGTGTGTACTTTGCGGTAAAAACCATCCAGCGAATTATAGAGGATGCAGTGTACATAAACAACTGCAAGAAGCAAGATTTCCAACCTTAAGAAAGAAAGAGTCACAGAATCAACTACAAAACCAACAGCTACCAGTGGCTACAACAAATATAAGTACAACACAAAGACCTACATATGCTCAAATGATAAATACCAACGAACAAGATACTACAATGGTCACTTAGGCAAATGACATGCAGGAGTTAAAGAATATGATGAAAGGGCTTATGGAACAAATGAGCACCATGCTAAACTTACTAACAACACTTGTCTCAAAAATGAACTAATGGATAATACACTAAAATTTACCATATGGAATGCTAATGGCTTGACACAACACAAGTGAGTTGTATGCATTTATAGTTAATCATCAATTAGACATAATACTGATTTCAGAAACACACTTCACGAAAAAAAGTTTCATAAAATTTCACAACTACAAAGTATATCACTCAACACATCCAGATGGAACTGCACATGGTGGGACAGCAATCATTATAAGAAACAACATCAAACATTACCAGACAACTCACTATCAAAAAGCACATATTCAGGCCACAAATGTAGTTGTAGAAGACTGGACAGGACCTATAACTTTTTCAGCTCTATATTGTCCACCAAAACATTCAATAAAACAACCAGAATTTAAAACCTTTTTTGATACACTTGGACCTAGGTTTATTTGTGGCGGAGACTACAATTCAAAGCATTTAATGTGGGCTCTAGACTTATTAATACCAAAGGCCGGGAACTACAAAAAGAAATACACATGGATAATCTAAACATAGTAACCACAAGGGAACCAACATACTGGCCTACAGACCCTGCAAAAATTCCAGATCTTCTCGACTTTGCTATAGTGAGAGGAATAAATGAGAAATACTTTAAACCAAAGTCCTGTTACGATTTATCCTCTGACCATTCACCTGTTATCATAACTGTAAGCAAAAACATAACAAAAATAGAAAGGAGCTGTATACTACACAACAACAAAACAAATTGGAGTTATTTTCGATATCAAGTAGACAACCAAATCAATTTAGACATCCCTCTAAAGACAGATAAACAAATCGAACACGCAGTACAACATTTTAACACAGTTTTACAGGAAGCAGCATGGAACTCCACACCATTACCTACACATCGACATATGAACAAAAACTGTTCCAATACAATACATGGAAAAATAATTGAGAAAAGAAGACTCAGAAAACAATGGCAATTAACAAGATCACCTCAAAGTAAAACAAACCTTAATAAAGCACAAAAAGACCTAAAAAAATTGATAATGGCAGAAAAAAATGCAAGTTTTCAAGAATACCTACAAAAACTAGATGCAACTCAAGCCACTGACTACTCGTTATGGAAGGCTACAAGGACTCTACGAAGACAGAACTATACAGTCCCACCAGTAAGAACACAAACAGGACAATGGGCGAGAAGTCCACTAGAAAAAGCCGAAACATTTGCGACACACCTTAAAAAAGTCTTTACACCAAATGAGGGAAATTACTCACTACAAACTGAAGAAGAAATTATTTCGATACTCACAAAACCTTATCAACTAGAACTTCCCGAAAAAAGATTCACAAAAAATGAGGTAAAAAATATTATACAACACAACATCGATCCAAAAAAGGCTCCAGGATACGACCTGATTACGGGAAAAACTCTTCAGCAACTCCCAGAGAAAGGCTTTCAATTTCTGACACAGTTATTCAACTCTATAATGAGATTAGTCTACTTCCCATCACAATGGAAACTAGCACAAATAACAATGATACTAAAACCAGGAAAAGAACCAGAAAGTGTACAGTCCTACCGTCCTATCAGTCTTCTTCCAGTGGTATCCAAAGTTTTTGAAAAGCTGACACTTACTAAGCTAATGCCTATACTAGAAAACAAAAAACTAATACCACCACACCAATTTGGGTTTATAAAACAGCATTCAACGATACAACAGGTACACAGAATTGTCGAGAGAATCAACGAGGACTTTGAAAATAATAGGTACTGCTCGGCGGTATTTCTGGACGTAAGTCATTCATTTGATAAAGTCTGGTATAAAGGCTTATTATGTAAACTAAAACAAAATTTACCTACAAATTACTATATACTCTTAAAGTCCTATATCACCAACAGAAACTTCCAGGTAAAGTATGAGAATGAATACACAAACATACAACAAATTCTCGCTGGGGTGCCCCAAGGAAGTGTACTACGACCTATATTATACCTTATATTTACTGCTGACCTACCGACAGAAACACACATAACTACAGCTACATTTGCGGATGATACGGCAATAATATCGTCGAACAAAAATCCCAAAATAGCCTCAGAAATCTTACAAAATAATCTAAATCAAATCCAACAATGGATGACAAAATGGAGAGTCAAAATTAATGAAAACAAATCGCTACACCTAACATTTACCACGCGTAGGGAAACATGTCCGGCTGTTTACTTAAACGGTACAGGAATTCCACAAGGGGATGAAGTCAAATATCTAGTTATGTACTTGGACAGAAGATTAAACTGGAGGAAGCATATATTTACTAAGCGAAAACAACTGGGTCATAAGTTAAGAACCATATATTGGCTGTTGGGCAAAAAATCAAAACTATCAACCGAAAATAAAATATTAATCTACAAATCCATCCTAAAACCAGTGTGGACTTATGGGATAGAATTATGGGGAACCGCCGCACATTCCAACATTGAAATAATACAAAGATTCCAGTCCAAAACATTGAGATCAATACTAGGAGTTCCATGGTTCATAACCAATGAAGCCATTCATCGGGATGCCGGACTACCATATGTCAAAGATGACATCAAAAAGTGCGCGAAAAAACATAAAGAGAAACTTAAAGTGCACCCAAACGTGTTAGCAAAAAGTTTAGTGAATAAACCGCGTACTGTTCGTAGGCTAAAACGAAAAGTTCCGTTAGAGTTAAGTGAACAATAGGTTCTAAATTAATGTGTACAAGTCTAGTCAGAAATAGTCAGTGTTGTAGGCTAAGTTTTTAAAAAAAGGGGTGCATCACTGGATGCCTCCCTACATGTCATTCCAAATTATTGTCAGTCCTATTACTTATTGTCTATTATCTACCTAAATATTTAGGTTTAGATTGTACAGATAGATTGTAATAAATGTGGGGTTAATAAAAAAAAAAAAAAAAAAAGATGTGAAACAGTTTTATGCTTCTTCATTTGCATTTTGTCTTTAGATAAAGTTTCTGGCAACGTTTAAAACACTTTCCACGACTTGTCTATTAGGACCTTTATTATTAGGTGCAAATAGTCAACGCCCTAAGGTGACACTTGTAAATCATAAATTGTTAACTTCCGAGTAAGAGTCGTAAATTGTAAGAAATTTATTGCGGGCGGCAGTTAAAAAGGGTATTGATTTTCGATATTATTTTCTCTCGGTATAACCAAATTTGCCTCACTATAGAGGGTTATAGTTCAATAGAACTTTCACGGGACATCTAAAGTACCTTGTTATAAGCGAAACCTCGTAATAACCGTGTTCGTTATAGAGGGAGTACACTGTATTTATTAATCTTATCTTCGTTTTCATTATTAGTTCGCTTTATGGCTTTAGCCATGTTGACATTTTGTATTGTAGTAGTGTTAAGTCCTTGTCCATAATTACTCCAAGGTACTGCGCTTCGCTTTTGCACAGATGGGTTGTTTTGCACAGTCACTTGTTCTTCTGGTTGCTGGCTCTGTTTAAAAAGTACAGCCTGCGTCTTTTCGGAGTTTAAGGCTATTTTCCATTTTAAACTCCATTCTTAGACTTAGACTTAGACTTAGTCATATACTGTGGTACTTCAGCCTCCAGGTTTCCGAATTCGGACAGGACTTGTCCTATTCGAACTCTGAAACTACGGTTGACTAATTACGAAGAACTTTGAAAATAAGGCTATTATCGAGCACAAGTTAATTAAATCTAGCCCAAGTACTTTCGCTTAAAACAGCATATTCAGGGGCATCTGAAATAAGCCAAGAAAACGTTTTTTAGATGAAGTAAATTAGTTAACTTCGATAAAAAACTCGAAGTTAATGGATGAAAAAAAAAAAAAAAAAAGTTTTTGAGATTAACGTTTTAGACTTACTTCGTCAAAATAAGAACTATCCGGCAAGCGTAGGATGTGGAAACATTAAAACTAACATAAATTATACAAAACACTACACTAAAACGAGGACAAACAGTTTAAAATTACTTCTACGCTACATTCTCTGTCAGTTTCTGGAGGGATAATGATCTAATCGGAAATGATACAGTGACATATGACATATAACATCTTTGATAGGCAGTCAAAGTTATGGATTTGTGATCAGCAAATATTGAAATTCTGTATAAGTTGTCATTGGCCAAAGGTCCAACTAGAACTACTACTGAAAAATCAGCTGATGACGTATGACATGTAGAATATTTTGATTTAAACTAGATTGCATAATCCAGATCTCACACTCACACCCGTCTGTAATAATAAGGTTGTAGGTTTGAGGCTAAATGAAGTGTACATAAAGTGTGAATGAAAGAAATAGACCAAACGATCTATTGGACAGTGGGTAGTTGACTACAATAAAATGGTCTACCTTACACTGTCAATATTGCAAAATGAGAAGAAAATTGACTATAAAATTGAAATATTAAAATTAGATCAGAATTGAAAGCAGTGTGTAAATGGGTATAGTTCAAGTAGTTCAGTTAAACCTCAAGCCAATGGGGGAACTATAAAACTAATATGTAATAGCATTACTAAAGACCAACCGACCAACAGGTGTTGAAATATAAACTGTGGAATTAGTATATGTAGGTTATGCAGAGATATGAAGAGTGAAATCAACTCCAACTGTGGATCGATTGAATCTGAGCAAGCTAGTTGTGTAAATTGTTAAATACAATAGTAATGCTGAACAATATATAGTCATGTCCAAGAAGTTCATATCTCGCAATAAAGATTCTCTTGAGTAAAATATTTACGGAAAGCCCACCCAAACAGATCATGTTATACATGAGACATCCAACCATCCAACCCAACATAAAATGGCAGCTTTCAATAGTTATATTCACAGATTACTTAAATTTCCACTTTCAAATGATAACTTTAATGTAGAACTCAACACTCTCAAACAAATTGCTTTAAATAATGGTTATGATCCCAACATTATCCATAAGCTTCTAAATAGAGCTAAACTCAAAATTACAGAAAAGCTTGCATATTCATCACAAAGTCTTCTCCAGCAAAATGCTTCTAACAATATCAGATATTTCTCTTTTACTTATATTAGTAACATTTCCAATAAAATAGCCAAACTTTTTACTTCTACAGTTGAAAACATCAAAATTTCCTTTAAGTCACACAACACTGTAGGTTCCTTTTTAATTAACACTAAAGACAGGCTGAACACACTTGACAAAAGTGGTATTTACAAATTAAAGTGTGATGATTGTGATGCCTCTTATGTAGGCAGAACCATTAGAAAGCTATCTACTAGAATATCAGAACATTTAAAAAGACCAAACTCTTCAAGTTTTGGTCAACATTTAGAGTCTACCAAACACAATTTTAACATCAATACTGGGTCGTCTATTTTGCATGACATCAGTAGAAAGAAAAATTATTTGGAGTTGGATCTATTGGAAGATTTGGAGATCACAAAGGAAACGAATGGAAACTCTCATTGTCTTAATACTCAAATTAATTTAAACTGTACTAAATTTAAACCTATTTTCAAAAACTTTATTACAGCTTTACCTCGTAGTGGACCCAGCTCGGCTGTCTAGACTTCCTGCACTGAGTCTATACATTAAGAATCTACCAATTTCAAGCTCTGTTCAGCTTTACTATTGGATTTAACAATTTACACAACTAGCTTGCTCAGATTCAATCGATCCACAGTTGGAGTTGATTTCACTCTTCATATCTCTGCATAACCTACATATACTAATTCCGCAGTTTATATTTCAACACCTGTTGGTCGGTTGGTCTTTAGTAATGCTATTACATATTAGTTTTATAGTTCCCCCATTGGCTTGAGGTTTAACTGAACTACTTGAACTATACTCATTTACACACTGCTTTCAATTCTGATCTAATTTTAATATTTCAATTTTATAGTCAATTTTCTTCTCATTTTGCAATATTGACAGTGTAAGGTAGACCATTTTATTGTAGTCAACTACCCACTGTCCAATAGATCGTTTGGTCTATTTATTTCATTCACACTTTATGTACACTTCATTTAGCCTCAAACCTACAACCTTATTATTACAGACGGGTGTGAGTGTGAGATCTGGATTATGCAATCTAGTTTAAATCAAAATATTCTACATGTCATACGTCATCGGCTGATTTTTCAGTAGTAGTTCTAGTTGGACCTTTGGCCAATGACAACTTATACAGAATTTCAATATTTGCTGATCACAGATCCATAACTTTGACTGCCTATCAAAGTTGTCATATGTCATATGTCACTGTATCATTTCCGCTTAGATCATTATCCCTCCAGAAACTGACAGAGAATGTAGCGTAGAAGTAATTTTAAACTGTTTGTCCTCGTTTTAGTGTAGTGTTTTGTATAATTTATGTTAGTTTTAATATTTCCACATCCTACGCTTGCCGGATAGTTCTTATTTTGACGAAGTAAGTCTAAAACGTTAATCTCAAAAACTTTTTTTTTTTTTTTTTCATCCATTAACTTCGAGTTTTTTTTTAAGTTAACTAATTTACTTCACCTAAAAAACGTTTTCTTGTCTTATTTCAGATGCCCCTGAAGATGCTGTTTTAAGCGAAAGTACTTGGGCTAGATTTAATTAACTTGTGCTCGATAATAGCCTTATTTTCAAAGTTCATTTATTCGAGCATTCAACCTCATTTCATTTAATTACGAAGAGTTGTTTTGAGAGCGTCTTTTCCTTGCTCCACTATAACCGTATCCTCTTATTACTTATGTACACAGGTGGGACAAATTTGGATACTACGATGCAAGTGAGGTAGCAGCGCAAGGTTAACGCGAATTTGCACTTTGGTATCGATGGCCTTGGTACGGATGCCTATCAACCGAACTGTTAAAAAAAAGAAGCCGCACCTAAGATTAGAATAGCTATATTGTTCCGTCGTGAATAGGCTTGTAAAAAAGTATTCATGTATAGCGTATGCCTTAGAATATGTAAAATTCAAGACAAAACGTCGAAAGACAGGCCACCCAAAAAGATGGTAGACCTCAGCGAACGAAGAAGATTAGATGTAACATCATGCAAATGGTACTTCTACTTCCTTTCAACAAATGATAAAAATAATATATACTCGTAAACTTTAATATAAAAGTGTATGCTACAAAATTTTAAGTAATGCCTGAATAAAAAATAATTAAGTATGCTGCATACGTAGAACAAACTTAAATTAAAATTGTTATTCATAAACGAATACGTGCATAAATTCTCAACGACTTAAAGTGCCTTCCAATTTAATTCATTTTCCAAATTTTTAATTCGCAGAAAGTAAAGCCTAGTTGTTTTAAAAGAGAAAGAAGATGAACTGAGTAGAAGTGAATTAAAATTTATAATTAAAAACACAAGATTGTCTGGAAAGAGTTCATAAGCTAATCTGATAATGAATTTCAATTAGGTGGTTTCAGTGGGCCGTGAAAATTTAAGTGCTGGAAGAACGGACTTTGCTCGAAATCAATTAAAAGTAATTATTTTCTTTTATCTTCTGTATTAATTAAAATTTTGATGCTCAAATTATGAAATAAGTTTTGTAAGGAGTGTATACAATTTGCTTGAAGCGTTTTAGTGATTGTTCAAGATCACGATCGTAATTAAACTTTAAACTAACTTAAGACAGTTAATATAAATAGTAATTAACGAAATGCTATAATAGTAAAAACAAAACAAAAATTCTTAGAAAAAGCTGTACTTAAATAACATTTTAATACTAGAAATTGAGAGCCTTAGGATAAAAACGGGATAAAGACATTTTTCGCCAAAAACGAGATATGCATATATTCGTGAACTAGAAACAATATTTTATTGGTAAAGGAGATTGCTACTTATATGTAACTTTATACGCCATTTTTTATCGAAAAGAAAATATTATGTCAATTAAAGTGCAAGTATCTTTGAGATAAACATGATTTACGTAAACATTTACCGTTTATATTCTTAATTATCAATTATAATTAAAACTCTATCAAAACTTCAGGCTTTTAAATTATGGTTATACAGAAGAATCCTGAAGATACCATGGACAGACAAAGTCACCAATGAAGAAGTACTGCGGAGGATGAACACAACCGCGGATTTGGTCAACATTGTGAAGAGCCGTAAGCTGGAGTACTTGGGACATATAACGAGAAATCAAGGCAGATACAAGCTACTCCAATGCATTTTGCAGGGTAAAATTGAAGGAAAAAGAGCCCCAGGACGAATAAGAATATCCTGGCATGCTAACCTGAGAGCATGGTATAGAAAGACCTCAACACAGCTATTTTGTATAGCAACCAATAAAATCATCATAGCCAGAATGATCGCCAACGTTCGGAACGGACAGGCACCCTAAGAAGAAGAAGACGATTCTTTATTAATTTCCCATTTACTTTGATGGTAAGTTATTACAACGATTATTGTGAAAATAGATAGTCGCATCAGTAATGATCCGAAGTCTTTCAAAATCAACAGATTGCGTGGGAGCAGCAGTTATACCCTTTAATATGTGTCAAAAATATAAGTTGCCAATACACTATAGTACACTTAATGCCATATACGAGGCCACATACGGCAAGGAATACGGAGGAATTATATGCCATATACGAGGCACTCACATATATTATATGCTCACCAAATTAGAAATATATAATTTTGACTGATTCACTGACTACAATATATAGGAAGAATATACCTAGAGAATCATATTCTTGAAAAAATAAAACAAAATCTGATAGAGATAGAAAATTGTAATAAGGAGGTAACCTTTATTTGGACACCATCACATAATGGTATTCGAGGTAATGAAGAAGCAGATAAGTGTGCGCGTGAAGCCGTCAATTCAGCTGAATCTATTATTGTGAAATACGTGATAGCTAGTGATGTTTCAAGTGTTATCAAATCGCGGATCCTAAGTGAGTGGCAAAACCGGTGAGAATTGTCAGTGTCCAATCATCGGAATATTAAACCGGAGATTAAACCATGGAGATGTTTCCCCACTCAAAAGAAGGGATCAAGTGACAATAACTCGTCTTAGATTAGGTTATACCAGTGCCACGCAAAAGTTCTTAATTACTAAAGAATCCGAACCAAAATGTGAGCAGTGTAATGTTAAACTCTCGGTGAAACATGTTGTTGTAGACTATCCAGTTTTCTCCACGGCAAGAATCAATTATGGTATCTCAATAAACTTAGAGAAAGCACTTAGTGCAAATTGTTCATTCACAAATATGTTAAACTACTTAAAAGCTATTAATTTTGTTATTATATATATATATATATATATATATATATATATATATATATATATATATATATATATATATATAAGTGTAATATCATACCCTTATTCATGTGAAGAGATAGCAGTTTGAAAATTTGGTTTTGTCTCCAATTTATTCTTCTTTTTTATAACTAAACTTTTCAATTTTCGTAGTTCACCTACCAATTTTTCCATTGTTGTAACGTCAGCTCTATTAATATTATCTTGTATATAAATTGGCAAATTTGTTACAATTAAATCAATTAGTATATCAATGGGAAAATCATTCTTAATATTTAGCAATAAATTTTCTTTACGAAACGCATAATCAACAATACTACCACCTATATACCCAAAGAATAAGCTTGCCTATGATTATGCCAACCTGTTTCACAAAAACTATCTAAAAAATTAATTTTCCATACCTCAAAACTGTTATCTAAGCCTAATGTTATTATTTTTGATTCAAACCATTATTTTGCTATTCCATCAAGAAACAAACGTAGAATCAAAATCTTGTCTTCATCAGCAACCACCTCACATCGCAAACATTCTGATTCAAAGGTCTTGAGCCATGAATTCGTTGGAACATTATTTCCATCAAAATTTCTAAGTACAAAATCATCTTTTATTTTTTTTAATTTTTCTTTTCAACTTTAGGTAAATTTGTGTCATTAAATTTCTGAAGCAACTCAGCAAATGATGGAAATTGTTCAGTTGTTTCTATCTTCTCCTACACTGGTAATAAGGTCTGTTGTAATTACTCACTTTGATAAACCACATCACCATCTGAATCAAAATAAATCTCCTTCAAATTGTCTTCTAATGCTATAGTACCTGTTCTAAAGGATCCTCTTGTTTTCATAGATGCTAACATATTCTTCACTTTTTTCAGATGAAATAGTTTAGAATGATCAATTTGAAGTTGTTTTTCAAAGGGAATTTCATAATAAAAACGGGACCCTGTTGGCTGCAGCCACTTAAATTTATATACATTTTTCTTACTATCACTACTGTTCGCTTCTATAGCCACGCAAATTCTCATTGATGTAAAATTTATTCTTAAATATCGTTTTGTCCAATAAACGGCTTGAAAATTTATAGTTGTCACTATATATTTTTTTTCAGCTTAAGTTCTTGATTTATAAGTGTAATATCATACCCTTATTCATGTGAAGAGATAGCAGTTTGAATTCGTCTAAAAAGAGTTTATTATCGTTAAAATTCTACAATATAAATTATTAACAATAATATCATAACTAACATAACTTAACAAATACAGTGGTGAGTGCTTTATCAACCGGCTTTTTAACGTAAGAGATAGAAAACACAGTTACCTTGTGAAATAAAAAGAGATGAAACTCGTAGAGGTGGGAAATAATCGATAGAAACCTATAATTTACATTACATTGCATTAACACTATCGATAGTCTCACACCTTTAGACGTTAGTTCAGCTAAATCACCTCGGTCATAATTATTATTTGTGACGTCGTATGTGTAACGTATTTCAGTGACATTTTTTTAAATTTGCATAAAGTAAAAAATGATTGACCACAATTAAAAGCAAAAATGTGAATACAATAAATTAATTATTAGTGAATATTTAATCTAAAGTTTTAAATTAATAACCAAAAATAATTTCTATGATTTGAGGAGTTTCATACACTCTTGTCACGGAAATAAACATCAGTCCTTTGTGGATTAGTGGTAAGAATTCGACACTGCGACGCAGACGATTAGAGTTCAAAACCCATATGTGGTTTTCTTTTTTTTTTAATAATTTGAAATTATGCAGTGATCGTTTTGATTTGAATCACTAAACATTTATGTCAGTCGTTACTAGTATTAGAAGTGTTTAAAGTTACACATAAATATCTTTTTGAATTTGAATTATTTTGTATTTCCGTTTTATAACATTGGAATAAAAATAAATTGTAAATAATGAGTTTTTGAAAACTTGTTACCTAATATGTATAATATTTTCTATTATTTTTTGATTGAGTAAAACAAAAAGTTTATCCTTGGTGGGAATTGAACCCCAATCTTCTTGTCAATAGACCACGTGTCTAATAATTACACCAACTCTACATACAATTAATGTTTTCGGATAGAACATACCTACCTTTAGTTTAGTCAAATATTTCAGTTGATTTATTTTTATTATTGAATAAACTTAAAGATTTATAATTTAAAATCGCTACTAATTAATGTTTTTTACTTTAATTCTAATTTATTCAATCATTTATTCTTACATCAGAAATTATGAAAATAAAATATTTTCGCGGTCATCCGTATAATTATGACTGAAGTCAAATAGCCACGTCTAAGAACTAGCTTTATCTCATTCTTTCTCACAAAATCCATCTTCTATCCTTTCCGCTATTTTGCCGGATTTTAAAGCGACTTTAAACACTTCTAATATTATAATAACGTCTAAAGGTGTGAGACTATCGACGGTGGTAATGTAATGTAATGTAAATTATAGGTTTCTATCGGTTATTTCCCACCTTTACGAGTTTCATCTCTTTTTATTTCACAAGGTAACTGTGTTTTCTATCTCTTACGTTAAAAAGCCGGGCGATAAAGCACTCACCACTGTATACAAACCTAAAAAGAGAATCAAGAACAATGCTATTTCTTACGCCATTAAGTAATTTGACAATACAATTTACAATATGTCAATGTCAATAAAACTTAAACTGTCACACAACCTAAAACTTTAAATAACTAAAAATAACTAAACCCTGCTGTTTAACTTAAAATAAACATAGGTTTACTTTTACATATATAATATATTTAACAATGTAAATCTGATTCTCGCTAATAACCTTCGGGTTGATGCGAATTTGTAAATAAAAAAAATGATGCGAAGTAATGTAAATCAAGCGCTATAATAAGTATATGTGATGATTTTAAGGTTATTTTTATATCTTACAAATCACATGACACAATTTGTTAGTTTTTAGATGTTTTTTTATCTGATTTATTCGATCCGTATCAGACAGACGAAGATGATGACTATAATCCTTCATCCGATACGTCACTGACAGAAAATAATAATGATGTAAACAATCACACATGTTTTGTACAAGATATGGATCCCTAAAAAAAATAAGACCACGACAAAAACATATGGAAAATACCCCCTGAATGGAAAGTTAATAAACGAAAATACTTAAAAAGTTACTATAATAAGTGAGCATTAATAAGAATGGAAACTATGTGCGAATTTCTAGAAAATCATATTGGGGAACCTGGCCCAAAATGACATACTAGGGTAAAATGACACATCCGGTATATCTCTAACTTGGCAACATTGCTATGCGCTAAGAAGTTCTATACAAGAGCATCAAGTGGTGCATAATTGATGTTCCAACGGGCGTCGCGATTAGTTCAGTCGTTTACTTGTTAAAAGGTGGTTTGTGCTGTATTGAGTACCAAAATATTTTGGTAGGCGACGTATACTTCGCTATAAAACGTTTAAAACTTTAGAATTTTATATCTCTGTTAGTTCCAGGTATGTATTGTTATTCATATTAACAGAAACATCATGTTTGGAAGCTTTGTTTGTTTAAACAAAAAATTTATTGTAAAAAACGTGTTCTTGTTCACACTTGGGTAAAACGACATATTAAATACTCGGGTAAAATGACATAGTAGTATGTCATTTTGCCCATATAAATTTTAATAATAATATGATAGGTAAAATATTAATGTATGGTATTTTTTTTCTAGTATGGTGGGACACTACGAAAGGAAAAGTACACGCCAGTGTTGGGATCCACTACAAATGCAAAGAGTCATCCAGGCAGTCCAGTGTGGAGACATGGGCTGGTTAAAAGCATCGATAACTTTTAATGTGCCCCAAGCTACTTTTTGAAGACGAGCATCAGACAAGAATAAACGGGTATCAGGTACTAATAAAGGTCTTGGCCGGTACGAAACTACGTTCTCTGTAGAATTAGAAAGAGACCTCGTAACGCACATAAAACTCGTAGAATCAAGTTTGTTTGGATTATCTTGTGATGACGTTCGTTCTTTAGCCTACCAGTTAGCAGATCGAAATGGAATAGTACACTGATTTAACACAACCACTAAGATGGTTGGTTGGGATTCGTTACGAGGGTTTCGGTCTAGACACTCCGATATATTCCTTAGAAAACCCGAGTCCACGTCTGCAGCAAGAGCGCAATCATTCAACAGGCCGCAAATTGCCGATTTTTTAATACTTTTAGAGAACACTATTACAAATAACAAAATTAATCCTACACGCATATGGAATGTGGATGAATCAGGCCGATCCACGGTTCAAAAACCTGGCAAAATATTTGCAACCAAGGGTCGGAAGCAAGTAGGCCTAATTACAAGTGCGGAAAGAGGGCAGCACATAACGATGATTGCTTGCATTAGCTCAGTGGGGAAGTATGTTCCACCAACACTTATATTCCCGAGGAAAAATTAGAAAAAATAATTAATAGATGAAGCGCCTTTAGGAACTTTAGGAATAGCACGGGAAACAGGATGGATGACAGGCGAAGTGTTCCTAACATGGATGAAACATTTTAAAGAATATTCTAATCCTTTTATAGAAGACAAGGTGTTGCTTCATGGGCATGCGAGCCATAAAAACATTAGTGTTTTAACTTTTGCCAAAAAACATGGAATAGTGATATTGTGTTTTCCGCCGCACTGTAACCATCGTCTACAGCCGTTAGATGTATGTTTCTTTGGTCCATTAAAGAGCTACTATGATCAAGAAGTTACCAAGTGGATGAAGTGTCATCCAGGCAGAACAGTTTCGCAATACCAAGTTGGAGGATTATTTGCTAATCCCGACATATTCCCTGATTATATATTTAATCCTTCCAAAATAACAGATATTCAAGAAGAAGTTGCAATTCAACCCCTAACAGAGTCAAAAGAAGAGAATGATAATGTTTTGCGACATCAAGATTTTCCAGATCAAGGAAACAAACCGGTTTCTACACCTAGACCAAACTCACTTGAAAGTTGTTCTTCAATTAATCCTGGTATTCGTCCACTTGACATTTCACCTCTTCCATCGTGTTCAGGTATCCAGTCACGCTCCAAAAAAAAGAAAATCAGAAGAAACAAAAGTTCTAACGGCTACCCCAAATATGAAATAACAAAAAGCCAAAGCACTCGAGAAGCGAGCTACAGAAAAACGTCAAACTGCAAAGCGAGCAATTAAGAATCTGACTTTAATGACACAAGATCGCGAGGAGGAAACAAAGACCATTGTGTCAGATGATGACGAAGACGAAAATAATCCTCCATGTTTATATTGTAACAGTTTGTACTCCCATTTAAGGTCCAAAGAATTCTGGATTAGGTGCCAAAAATGCTCAAAAAGGCCACACTCTGATTGTGCTGGTATCTCAAAATCGTGCAAAAAATTTATTTGTGAACTTTGCTAATTTAGTTTATATGACATTTTATCCATGTGAGTGTGTCGTTTTAGCCGAATATACTTGGATAAAATGACATAGCAACGTTTATTTTATTTCCTTTTTTTAATTAAAAAATATTGTGTTGTTAGAGTTTTATGTTCCATGATCTGTTCTACTTCCAAACAATGAACAACATTTATGTTTTTTTTTTTAAATTTTTATTAAAAAAATAAAAAAGTTATTGGACGAC
>OU898280.1:119592607-119766384 GCA_918026665.1 Diabrotica balteata
AGGAAAATTGTGGACAAACGACAAATTAAAAAATAAAGATCGGGCTCTGTAGGCCACAGATTTTGGGTATAACCGTTATACATATGTATAATTCACATCAAATTTTTTTATAAAACATGGTTACCACATACAGCAACGACAACAGCTGTTTTTTGACTTACATTTTTAAAGTAAAATGAAGAAGGAAGTTCGGATATACGGAAATAAATCCGAGAGCGGCCTCTGTATTTAAAATTATTAATTAAAATTGAAAATGTCTAAACTGACGTCTGAAGGTTATTGATGATTACTTTTTTAGTTACTATAGAATTTTTAAATTTAAATATTTTAAATTGATAAGTCAACGTGAAAATTTAAATATACATTTATCAATATTATCAAAAAACAAAACTTTGAAGTTTGACCAAGTAGAAGAAAGTAGATGAAAACCAACCAAGGAGAAGTATCATTTGCTAAGTTTAAGAGTTCAATAGCTATTATTGATTATCAATATTATTAATAAAATAAATAATGAAGAAGAAAATTATTAAACATTCTCTACTTAGATGAAATCAATGAAAGAAAATTCAAGAAATTCTCTCTTTTAAATATCTTTAAAAATAAAGGTCAAAGCTTGATCAAATGATTTATTTTAATGGTTAATTTTATACTAAATGTGTTATTAAAGAAACTTCTTAAAGATTGGATCAAACTTACAATTTAAGTTAATTTGAGTGTTGACACAGTTCTGAGGATTTCTTTTCATTTCTCTACTGATTTCAAGATCTTCTAGTAAATTCATTTTTATATAATTATTATTGGAATCATGAATGTGTTGCTTGTGTGGTCCATATCAAATAGGTAAAGGAATAATAATAAGACTTACTCACAATCAATTTAATTTAACAATCTGACGACCGGTTTGGCTTTCTACAATTTGCAAAGCATCTTCAGGTCTAGATACAAAGTTAAACTAATGATGCCGGTACTCTATTAATTGATGGATGGTAGGTCATGGTTGCAAAAATCATGTATTGTTGATTGGAGAACTTTAGTGTGCTATTGCAGTTGTTTTGACAATAAACGGGAAGTTCTTGAGGAGAACAGATTTGATCCAATGAATTAGAGATAGGTATATTGTGGTTGTTTGTCAGATGAAAGTGACGTTCTTTACTATTGTATTATTTAAATTATTTACATTTATATCAGAGATATATTTTTGGAATATGTGTTATTTATTGAGTATTTATGTAATGAAGGAGACAGTTTTATGACAATGAATAAGAGTAGCTGTACCGATTGTGTGGTTGTGCAATTATTTTGACTTGTAATTATCAAGTCTATTGGCAAAATTAATCAATTATTGTAAATTCAATTATGTAAAATGTATATAAAAAGTATATAAAATTATTACAAATTAAGTGTTTCTGTTCCTGTTAATGTGTGTTTAATTTGTCTCCGATTGTCTTAATTTGTAATAATTTTATATACTTTTTATATACATTTTACATAATTGACTTTACAATAATTGATTAATTTTGCCAATAGACTTGATAATTACAAGTCAAAATAATTGCACAACCACACAATCGGTACAGCTACTCTTATTCATTGTCATAAAAACTGTCTCCTTCATTACATAAATACTCAATAAATAACACATATTCCAAAAATATATCTCTGATATAAGTGTAAATAATTTAAATAATACAATAGTAAATAAAATCACTTTCATCTGACAAACAACCACAATATACCTATCTCTAATTCATTGGATCAAATCTGTTCTCCTCAAGAACTTCCCGTTTATTGTCAAAACAACTGCAATAGCACATTAAAGTTCTCCAATCAACAATACATGATTTTTGCAACCATGACCTACCATCCATCAATTAATAGAGTACCGGCATCATTAGTTTAACTTTGTATCTAGACCTGAAGATGCTTTGCAAATTGTAGAAAGCGAAACCGGTCGTCAGATTGTTAAATTAAATTGATTGTGAGTAAGTCTTATTATTATTTCTTTACCTAATTATTATTTTGTATACTGTGTAGGATCTTGCTACCTCTATGAGGACTAAAAGCCATGCTTTGAAGCATGTATATGATTCCCAAAACTAGATTTATCAATCTTAGACAGATGTTCTTTAATGCGTATATCCAAAGGTCGCATTGTTCTACCCACATAGGTCACCGGCATTCACCACAGGATAATTTATAAATACCACTTTTTGACGATTTGTTGATTTTGTCTTTAGTGTGGGAAAAAATAGATTTGATATTTTCTTTAACTTTGAAAGAAAGTTTTAGATTAGGGATGTTTTTTAAGATTCTGGCTATATTATCTGAGTGATAACCTATGTACGATATTGATCGATAAATAACTGTCGAGTTAGAAATGTTATGGACAGTGTTGTATGCTAGTGATCTATTCCTTTTATTTCTTAATTTAAGTATGTTATAAACCAAAGTAGGGGTATAACTGTTACTATATTTTAAATACAGAGGTCGCTCTCGGATTTATTTCCGCATATCCAAGCTCCCTTCTTCATTTTACTTCAAAAATGTAAGTCAAAAACAGCTGTTGTCGTTGCTGTATGTGGTAACCATGTTTTATAAAAAATTTTTGATGTGAATTATACATACGTATAAGGGTTAGACCCAAGATCTGTGGCTTGCAGAGCCTGATCTTTGTTTTTTAATATGTCGTTTGTCCACAATTTTCCTTCTATGAAGTATTTATTGCCTAATTGACGTAAGTTTTTTCTGTCATTGTATTTTCTATAAAAAATTTACTTAACTTAACGTTATCTTAGGATAGCTCTGATGATGACATTTATTATATCGAAAGTATACCCAGCTTAATTAATAAATTATTTTACACACTATCAATTTTATTGAAAACATACAAAACCTGCTTACCAGTTAGACCGATTATTTTTAGTTTAATCTAATAAGTTTAATTAAATATTGTTTTGATTTAACTTAGATTAATACAAATATGCCACCAATTCGACACTGCGATGAATCTCAAGCAGCACAGACTGTTATTTTGTACGAGGAAGGATATACACAAAAAAATACCGCACGGCGTCTCAGGAGAAGTGGATCTACAGTTTTGAATATTTTAAAAAGGGACCATGGGACAAGCAATTTTGTGCAAAGGCCTGGTCAAGGACGACCAAGGAGGACAACCGCAATTGATGATCATTTTTTGGGTCTTAATTCTACAAGAAATTGCTCATTGATATCGATACACCATAGATATGATCTACTTAATATCAGACAAGTTAATGTAAGTTCAAAAACAGTTAGACGAAGATAAAGAAAAACAAACTTAAATCTCAGACACCCTGCAAAAGTTCCATGTCTTTTCCAAAATCATAAAGCTCGTCGTTTAAAATTTGCAAGAAGTCATATTCATTGGAATATCGACAACTGGAAAGATGTTATTTTCATTGATGAGACCAGAATCCTATAACATAAGCTAGATGAACAAAATCACGTCTACAGAAAAGTTGGAGATCGATTTGCCACCTGCAATCTTGCCCAGACCGTTAGTTTTGGAGGTGGAGGCATAATGCTTTGGGGAAGTATTAGTTAGGACGGACGCACCGCACTTTTGGAAGTGATTGGACGGATGACTGGTGACATGTACGTTTAAAATATCCTGCAAGCTCATGTTTGCTATATGCTGGTTACATTGGATATGACAGATTCATGTTAATGCACGATAAATCTCAACCATATGCTGCTGCCATAGTAAGTAATTATGTTGATGAGATCGAAATTCGAAGATTGGACTGGCCACCATTTAGTTCGGATTTAAATCTAATAGAGCACATGTGGGATCAGCTAAAACGCTGCATACTACAAAGAAATCACGTTCCAAACACGATAGAGCAGCTTCGGCTTGCTGCATAGGATAATTGGAATGCAATTGCTGAATGGAGTGTTCAAAATTTACTTGCAAGCTTGCCGAGAAGGATGCAAGCAGTAATAAAAGCTAGAGGGGAATACTCATTATTGAACATGCACTTGTTTCAATTACAAAGACTTATTTAAGCAATTTAACTTAGCATTAAAATTTAGAGTAAAAAAAAACTTATTTTCATTAAGCATTTTTTTTCGCAATTTTCGCCGCATAAAAACTTCAGTCAGAAAAAATGGTCAAGTTTCCGATACGTTTATTTTGACCTATGGATTTCCGCTTCGAAAATTATTCTCAAAATATAAGTTAAACTAAAAACGCGTTATAACGGCAGAGCTGTTATGCTAGTTTATATAAAATAGTAAAAATTTGTATTCACTATAACGGCGTATACGCCGAGCAGCTATAGAGTTTCATATAATTTTTCTCTGACATGTACAACAGTCGTCTCCTTCCTGGGACAGCACAAAAAGCGGACTCAGCCAACAAACTTGAATAGAGAGCTGTCAAGCTATTACTTACTTTGATAAAATACCCTTTGATGTCAGCTGACATGTATTCAATTTAACTATGGCGATTTTTCCCCAGTTTTCTTTTCGATTTGTTTTGTAAGCGAATGGGCAGGAATTTAATTTGAAAAGTTTTCTAATCCAATACAAATTTTTGGCATCCAAATAAACGCGATAGAATGTTAAAGTTTATTTTCATCACAATAGCTCTAGTAAACATTTAATATTTTTGATTTCAATAAAAGAATTGTTTGATACGTAGTAATATTTAACATTGTATCTAAATAATAATATGAAATAAAATTTCGAACCTATCGATTACGTTTGTCTGTGCGTCCATGTCCTTTCAGTCGTAGATTAAAAAAACTCGTGACATATACAGAAAAACTGACGACGGTTTTTGATTCTGCACTTAAAGTTATTATGGTAAAAAATGTGGAAAACAAATACTCATTTCCTCTTTTGAGAATAGTAATAAAAACGGTATAACACGCAGACGACGACATACAAACTAATTTTGAAAACAGATTCGTGATTAGCGTGCAAAAATACGTCTAAAAGCATGTCTTGATTAAACTAAATCAAAATTTTTTACGTCCAATGAAAGTTTTGGTTGATTGTGGTATATTTTTGATATTGTTACATCAAAATAAATCTAAGATAGAATAAGTCGTAGACATGGGCGTGGTCATTTTTTAGTCTCTGTTCCAATGCTGAGAATCGCTCGCCCTACGCAACTTCTCTTCCCTCAAAACCCCCCACATCGATATACTATAAATAATATTTCCAGATATGACAACAAATACTTTTTTTAATTTAAAATATATTTGTCAGAACAGTTAATTTTTGAAATGAGTTAAAGGCTATAGCGGGATAAAATGGTCAAAATTGCACCAAGCTCGATTCAGTTTTGGGCCTGGCCATTCGAAAGTATATAACTAGAAACTCACTCAATTAAATTTTCAAGTCCCTAGGTGCCTCTGGGGGTTCGCTATGGGAAAAAACCGTATTTAAAAAAAATTTAGACGCTGTATTGCTGCAAAAAATCTGAAAAAATTCATGAAAGCGTAGTTTAATAATACAATACTACCTGCAACTTTGGGCCAACTTTAAAACAATGTTTTTTTATGGGTTTTTTTTTCGTTTTTTCGAATGGCATAGGTATTATTATCATTTTTAACGTGAAAAATGACTAAAAATCGAAAAAACTGCTTTTTTTGGCATTTTTCTGAAGCACCCCCACCCCTTAACAATCAATTGTATGGGCCTAGGAACAAAACAAAAACAAATAAGTATTACATAGACAAGAAAAAATTTATTTATACTGCCATAAGATACAATTATATCAGTTTTTATAAAATAAATAATTATTAATAAAATAAACATAAATTAGGTTTTTAGTGAGATGGATGACTCATAACCTTAACAACATACATCTACATTAATGATAATTCTTATTCTTATATGTATTCTTACCTTTACAATCGAAATAAGCTATTAAAACTATTATTTTTTTTCCTGCAGCATGCTAAAAAAAACTAAAAACCTCGTTTTTTCGGCGTTGTTTTTAAGCTTTCGCTATATAATCTCTAAATTCAGTGTATAAATGAACAGTAATTTACATTTTCACATGTATCTTTCCCTTTACAATCTAAATCAGCTATTTAACGCATTAGTTTTATCTCACAACATTCTGAAAAACCGAAAAACCCCGTTTTCTGCATGTTTTTTACTACATAACCTCAAAAGACTTTGAAAAATGAATCGTGGATTAGAACGCACTTGTACACTCAAAAGTTGTGAAATTATAAGCTAGCGAAAATATCTACATATATACGTGATATTATATCAGAATGTACATGCATTTCTACACAAACGCATATCTATATAGTTCCATGACTTTTGAGATTCTAGTTATATAAATTCATAAGCTCGTACCATGCTCGTCCATGTCTTACTCTTCCACTTAGATACAAGAGCCTTATACCCATGCTTATATTATTATTATTTTATTTTATATTTTATATGTACTTAACTGTTTTGGCCTTCATGTCTTAGCCCGACATCCCCCATATCCAGGGAGCCTGGTTGTAACAGAAAACATGGCGTTGATAGTTGCGCCACACGGTAGTTGATATTGGGCGGCGCAACTACCAACGCCATGTATATATGATATAATTAGGCTCGCATTATATATTGCTCTTAGTGCGTTTGCGTGTGTAAACGTGTGTGGGTTTAAATTTTTAAAACTTTTGTTCCAAACGTTCAAAACTTTGTTCAAAGTAACAAAGTTTATTATCAAATATTTATCTATTGCAGAAACAAAAGTAGTAGTAATACAAAATTAGCAATGAAATAAGTGAATTTAAACTAAAAAATGTTCTCTAGTATAATACTTTATATATTTTTTTTTCAAAGCGGTAATCCAAACACCCAGAGTTAGTGTTAAAGTGATACTTATAAACTTACTTTGTTACACAGTTGATTCAGTCAAAAGTTGAGAAAGATGTAGCAAGAGCTATTCAGCAGAACGTCCAAACGCAGTGTAAATAAAAATATAGCATTGGCTTTCGTGAACCTCCATATGATGTTTACTTTACTATTAACCTCCGACCAATAAATAACCACAATGCATAGGGTCGACGTTATAGTAATAAAAAAGAATTTGTTGCTTCACAATATAAAACAATAATACTGGTTATTGTTGCCTGTTATTTTAGACACGACACAATTCTGCTGTCAAATTCAAAATCAATTCAAAATAAACACAAAAACAGAGAGCTATTGCACAGTTGAGGAAAAGCTCCGCCGATAAGATAAAGGCCCTAACACGCAAACTGACTAAGAGCGATACAGAAGATATGGCCCTACACACGCAAACGCACTAAGAGCTATATATAATGCGAGCCTGATTATATCATATTTACATGGCGTTAATAGTTGCGCCGCCTAATATCAACTACTTTGCCTGCGAAATTTACGCCAATTGTTTAATATACATGGCGTTGGTAGTTGCGCCGCCTAATATCAACTACGTACGGTGCGGTGCAACTATCAACGCCATGTTTTCTGTCACAATCAGGCTCCCTGGATATGAGGGATGTCGGGCTAAGACATGAAGGCCAAAACAGTTAAGTACGTATAAAATATAAAATAAAATAAAAATAATATAAGCATGGGTATAAGGCTCTTGTATCTAAGGGAAAGAGTAAGGCATGGACGAGCATGGTACGAGCTTATGAATGTATATAACAAGGATCTCAAAAGTCATGGAACTATATAGATATGCGTTTGTGTATAAATGCATGTACATTGTGATATCACGTATATGTAGATATATTCGCTAGCTTATAATTCCACAACTTTTGAGTGTACAAGTGCGTTCTAATTCACGATCCATTTTTGAGAGTCTTTTGAGTTTATGTAGTAAAAACATGGAGAAATCGGGGTTTTTCGGTTTTTTAGAATGTTGTGAGATAAAACTAATGCATTAAATAGCTAATCTGGATGGTAAAGGGAAAGATACATGTGAAAATGTAAATTACTGTTCATTTAGACACTGAATTTAGAGATTATCTAGCGAAAGCTTAAAAACAACGCCGAAAAACGGGGTTTCTCTTTTTTTTTCAGATTTTTTGCAGCAATACAGCGTCTAAAAAAAAAATTTTTTTTTTAAAACGTTTTTTTTTCATAGCGAACCCCCAGAGGCACTTAGGGACTTGAAAATTTAACTAAGTGAGTTTTTAATTATTTCCTTTCGAATGGCCAGGCCCAAAACTGAATCGAGCTTTGTGCAATTTTGACCATTTTATCCCACTATAGCCTTTGTTTTATCTTAAACTAGCTGACCGGTACGTCCTTAGAATTCAATAATATATCAAAGTTCAATAAGCTTTTCTTTTGAGTCTGTTCAGTAACAAAAATCTCTGAGTAATTAAATGAATTCAGTCAAGACGTCAGTAGCGACTTTACTATTTTTAATATCTAACAACTTCTTCGACAACACCGTTGCACTTTCATTTTGTTACAAAATCACTCGCATGTTAGTTGTCAATCGGAGCGTCTTTACGTACTTTTACAAATTGAATTATGTTAGACGTGCGTTTAGTTTGTCGCAGCAGTTAGGGAATATTTATTATAAATAATGAACTGTCTGACAATAGAATCATAACTCCATCAAAAACGTTTTTTAGTGTTACAAATACCTTACAAAGATCTGTTCAGGTCCTGTAATGACCTCTTTTGGACCAATGTACGTTCGTGCCAAACAATAAATTTGCATACCTGTAACATCATCACCATAATCGCTATTTTTGGCGATGTTGCAATCTAATGTTTTATTTATTTGTATTCTTCTTTACTTGCCATCTCCGCGACGAAGGTTGGCAATCATCACTGCTATTCTATCTTTTGACACTACAGCCCGAAAGAGTTCAGTTGTGCTGCATCCAAACCATTCTCTGGGTTTCTCAGCCAGGACATTATTCTTCTACCTAGTAGGTAGATTTATTATTTAGGAATTCATATCTGTCGCCACTGGTTAATATGACCCAGATATTGTAGTTTTCTTATTTTGATGGACTCCAGTATCTCCCCGCTGTTCTTTATTACTCTTAGTACTTCTTGATTGCTTCTGTCTGTCCAGGAGATTCTCAACATTCTTTGATATGTCCACATTTCAAATGCTTCCAAGTTATTGAGACATTGTTTATTTAAAGTCCATGTCTCCACACCATACAAAAGACCAGAAAATACATAACATTTTAGTACTTGTTTTATAAGATTAAGGCCCATATTTATAGTCGATGCTCAAGTATAGGTCAATGCTTGAGGTCGACCTTGAATCAAATTTGTGTTCTATAAACCGTTCTCAAGCATGAAGTCGAGCTTGAGTACGCAGAAATGACAGCTCGTACTTAAGCATCGGATCGACCTGCCTTGAGCACGGGATCCTAACCTAACTTGTTTGTTTATAGTTATGAAAATTTCCAATACAATATTTTTTTGTTTGTTTTTTTAGATTAATATTGTTGTTCAACATTGAGGATCAAGTATTGCTGGCTTATTACTTGATCAAAGTTGATTAAAAGTTAGAATGGAAAGAGGACAAATTCCAGAATTATTGTGAATAGTGAATATGTAGGTATGCAGTGCAGGCACTATCTACTTACTTCAGTATTACAGCCAGGTATTTAATTGGCTAAATAAAAAAGAGGTTATTTGATAGATACATCTTTTTAGGCAATGATCAACAAAATAGATATAATAATAGTGCACATCTAAGAAATGTTGCCAAATGGATATTTGGACCCTGGAAAATATGGTTTCCCTGTCTGCAATGAGGCCTACAAACTAAATTAAATACATATTTTGCATAATAAGTGCTACAGCAGATTACAGCATAATAATGATAGTGATGATGATTTTCTAGAAAATACTAATGTAGTAAATAGAAAAGTTAAGATGTGAAACAAGGTTTAAATTTTAAGAGACATTTTATTCACCAATGTTATGCATGAGAATGTAAATACAATATTGAATACTATATTATGTATGTTCTACCTTATTTCTCAAAATGTCATAATGTTATCATTAGCTTGTTTACACTTTTTGTTATGTTTTTTTTCCAATTTTTTATTTTTATAATCTCAATATTTTATTTTATATCTTTCTTATAACTAATCTTTGTTCAATTCAAAGTGTGTTTATTTGAGAATTATAGTACCTATATTATATTAGATATAATATGTTTTTGACTTATATATAAAAATGTATTTGTTTTTTTTTAATTTTAAAATAAATGAGGGTTTTTCCCTCACTATGCTCAGACAACTTAAGCAAGTATGTCTTTACTGAGTACAAGGAGTTTCCCCCCTAATTTTAATTGTTTATTCCTTTCATAAAACCTTTCCTTATTAAATAAAAATAATACAAATTTAGAATATTAATATTCTTTAATTTTAAAAATTATAGTTGTAATTCAGAACATTACAAAAAATGAATTATATATATATATATATATATATATATATATATATATAATAATATATATAGTAATATTTGTATATATATATATATATATTATATATATATATATATATATATGAATTATATATATATTATTATATATATATATGAATTATATATTATATACTATATATATATATAATATAGATATTTTTCAATATTTTTACGTAAAAATAAAATTAAAATTCTTCTCTCAGAATTTATTTTTGACAAAAAACACAAATTCATGCGGTAAAGGGTTAAATATCAAAGCCATTTTATACACATTAGCTACATTAATCTACCATGACAGATTATTACATTTATTACTTTTAATAAACAGATTATAATAGGTAACAAACCTCTCGACGCCGCCACTGATACGTGAAAGATATAATGCAACATCGTAAGTTTTGAAAGTAACTTCAGATATATGCCGAGTTTATCTTGAGTAGTTTATCAGTCTCTGACTGCGCCATTATGATGAAGATGCTGGTAGACAATAAGTTTTCCCGGAGAATAATGAAGTTTGTGGGAGCATATACAGAGGAAAAACTGAAACAAAAGGAGAATTTCCAGACATTTATTGAGGCTCTAAAGGGAGGTTCAAAGATTTATTTGTCAAGATCAAAGAAACAAAAGCTAGGAAAACAATATAGGTCCCACTTAATGGCCTACAAATTGAATTGTAGCCGAATAATATGGGAGAATATAATGGTATTAAATTATTAACGTTTTGTTTTAATCGAAAACGATTTCGGAAACGAGAGTTTTTATTTTCATATAAAAATTAAATACTGTAAGTGTTTTCTTCGGCTATTTTTGTATAATTAACTCATTATGACCCGAGTTTTAGAAATAAACTAATAAACTTTTAGTAAAAATGTATTTTAATAGACAAATTAAAAATTTTTTTAATCAAAAACCTATCAACTAATACAAAAATATGTGTTACATAAATGTAACACTAGGTCATTACAGTACTGTGACTAAAATAAAATAAATTCTTAACCCTCTAACTGGCAAGATTCTAAAAATTATTCTATTTACTTGGGAATTTTTTTCAAGTTTAATTAGAAAAGCTATTAAAATGTAATTATCATTGTTTGTTTGGCTTCCAGGTAAAAACAGGTAAAGGGGTCCTCAGGGGCCCTTGCCGGTTTAAGTTAAAAATAGCGTTTTAATCATTTGAATGGATTTTATTAAAATAAACTTAAAAACAAACGGAAAAGACAGTGTGTACACTATTTTTTATGGTGATAATTATAAAAAACAGTTTTTGGCATTAGAACAACATAAGTGAAGATCACATTTGCTATACATACATTGAGTTTTTGACACTTTGCAAAGTTTAAATTTTTTTACCACTTTCTTTGTTGAGCCAAAATGGAAAGTGATCAATACCGTTAAAGGAATGTCATCAATGGGATGTTTTGCTTTTTTCCAATGCCAGAAGTAGTTGGTTGCGGTGAGCTCGATTGTGATTTTGATGTTGAAGGTCGGCCAAGTACACGTTTTTCACTGAATACAACGAGAGCAGCAGCAATTTGTTCTCTGAATTCTGGTAGCTGCAACAACTTTCATGTTCCGCTGAGATATTGCTCAAATCATTACATTTTTCAGCATGTATGCGACGGTACACAAATATAAGCGTTTGTTGCAGCCATATCGATCAAGTGGTAAAAAATTTGAACCATTGCACTTCGTGTCTTCGCTCTAATATGGTAGCGACCCATCAATCCATCCATCAGATTGACTCCTCTCATATGTCTGTTGTATTCGCGAATGATCTGCGGACAGTTGACTTCGATGTATTTCTTTTTCTTTCGATCATATCGTGGTACTTTTGCAATATGTTGATTTGGATTTGCTCTCAAAAACAGCTCAATGCCAACGTAAGTCGATGCCAGCCGCACGTTCTTGGTATCTTTCCATAAAATTGTACTGAAATCAACACCGTACGCAGATCCAACATATTCAACAGAATATCCTCTTTCTTCATCTTTGATATCCTTATCCAACGGAAGCTTACAGTTTGAGATTCTGTTTGTCCGTATTGTACCAAGCTATAGATTCCTCTTGCACGTAAATAAACTAACAAAGGTAAAGACGTATAGAAATTGTCGAAGTAAAGGATGTGATGAGAAAGCTAGGTATGGTCTGTGACAGACGTACAACAATGTTTGATGTACTTCCAAGATCAGGTGCGCCAGGAAGAATTATATTGTCGCCTGCACCGTTGTAAATTTCAAAACGATATGCGTAACCGTGAGAATCACAAAGCACAAACAGTTTGATGCCCATTTGTGCGGCTTATTTGCATATATTGACGAGATGATGCTGAGTTTGTCGAAACATCTGCTCATCAACACACAATCTAGCCGTCTTTGGAATCGAATCAAAACGATTGTTGACCTTATCAGCAATTTCGGATGCAAACATGGCTGACCTTTTCGAATGCGCTGCCTTTCATCTTGAAACGATAAGTGTTTCTTTATTGCCATAAACTTTTTTACAGGCATTGTCTTCTGGATGGGGGCGAACGCGTTTTTGCTCCAGTAGCTCTCTAGATTGGGTTATCGATAAATCGACATGTACATCAACACTCCGATAAATTTCCGAATCTCCTCACCACTCGCGGCGAATTTTGTATTGATATTTTTTTGACGAGCTGCATCGTTCGTTTCATTGGCCACCAAATCAATAATCTCTTTTGTGAAGAAATAATTGAAGAGTTCTATTGGTGTTTCCAGTTCTTTTATTGATGATGGCAACCGTACATCTCCTTGGAAAGCTACTTCGTTTACATGCAAGCTCATTGATCGCTTACGCCACGTTACTTTGGTAAATTGTTCCGAATCTTTTTTTGATATCCTGAATAGCTCAAATGAGAATAAAAATAGTACACTATTGCTAAAGTATGAATATATAACTATTACCTCTCCCAGTAAAACCACCAATAGAAGGCGTGATCAAAGGTCCAGAATCTTCCATTATAGGTAATGGCGAACGGGGTCGTTTCTTTGGCTTAGAACTTGCAGCATGTGCGACATCGGCGACTGAAGTAGATGGAATTGCTTTCATACATCTAGACGGCCCAGCTTCTTCCTTTTTTAAAGATTCGACACATTCGTCAGCTTCGATTTGCACCGCCGTTAGCATTGTTGATGATGCAGCAGGTGTTTCTGATGTCACTAATATTTAGCGACATGTTCACATTTGAATAAAATAGTCGCTTGTTTTACCTGCTTGCATTTCACGGATACACTCTGTTATCATGTCATCTGGAGCGATCTCATCCTGCTCATAATCTGGGTCGATGTCTGGATCATCACTGCTATAATCACCTGACGAATCCGTTTCAACAGAGTCCATAAGTTCCTGGATTTCATCTTCGGTCATTACCGACAAATTAAACTTTTTCTGTCTCCAGCTGTTATTGCCTGCCATTTCCAGAAGCAAAATAAACAAATAATTGATGAAAGTTGGTAAACAATAGCACAACAACACAACACAACAATCACAACAAAGTGAGACGAAACTTCATATAAACCGGCAAGGGGTCCCTCAGGAACCCTTTTTATTTTCGCTTCTAAAGCACACTCAGAATACTTGTTTTGTAATAATTACAATATATAGTGAAACTTGAAGCTCTAAACCACTTATAAAAAATGTTTTCACTAAATTTAGATTATTTGTAGTATCATAATTTTACGTCGAAAAAAATTTTTAAATGAGAGATAATTGTTCTGTGTTCACCTCGACCTGTCGCAGAAAACTGAGACAAAAATGTAACGATAAGGTTTAATGAATTTGAATGTATTTGAAACGTCTCTAGCCGAACTAGTGGGAGAGATTCAAAACAGTTTGCGGCTACCTGACTTTTACCTGCAGCTTAAATAAACAATAAGCGAAGGGGCCCTCAGGGACCTCTTACCATTAGAGGGTTAAGAAACATAATGAAAATTTATATTACAACTAGAATATCTTAATATGAAAACTATAATTGCAGTCAATACACATGCAGACATTGATTTGCTAAACATTGTTCGAGTATTGCTGCTACATCTCTTTCCTTCACAGCAATATTAAAATATGATTGTTTCTATCGTACCTTAGATTGTCTAATATTTACTAAACCGATACACTATATTACGAAGATCTGGGTCTTCCTCTATGCTTTGAAATATTTGTATATCTTTTAAGATATGAATGAGCAATACGTCTTTGAAACTTAATTGGAAAATCTTGGGGTAGTAGTGCTTGTAGACTATGCATCTGTCTTGGAATTTGCACATATTTTTTTTCTTTGTTGCTATATCTACTCAGAGTTTCCACAGCTTATAGTTGCTATGGATGCAGCAGCCACAAAGTTATTGTCTACCCACTTTTTGAAAAAAAAAAATACCATGATCGCTGTCGATAAATGAAGCGAAACTACCACGGTTCATATTTGTCAATCCATTTTTTATAGGTAGTGGACAAATTTTAGTAACCCTGTCATCACTAAATTTTCCTGTAATATTATATCCGTTTAATTTCAGAATGGTAAATACGTTTTTATTAGTAAAAAGATTATCCACGTAGAAATGATACAGATTTCCTTTGTATGGTATTTTCTCCGACATTTTTTATCAGCGGAGTGGTAGGTTTCAAAGGTTTGCTAAACTGTGGTGTGTATATCTTTTTTTTACCTTGGTAAAATTAAAAATATAGAAGATATATCTAATACAGGAATTAAGCTGCAAAATCTTGAAACCAAATCTAATTAGCTTTGCTTTTATAAATTGCTTACACCTGTGCTTGCCAAAGTATTAAATCATTGTTTTATCATACGCCAGGTGCTCAACACACCTGGCTCAACGCATCAACAAAATGTTTATGAAAATTTTTTTACTAAACCTTTTACCTTATTTACTAAACCCATTAATAACATGCTCACCGACATACCTTTTCAAGTCACAATTAGCAATTTTAAAAGTGTCCAAATAAAGCTCAGCAATGGACTGCCACAGGGATCTGTTTTGACACCCTTACTGGTGGACCTACCTGGGACAACTTCGCAGAAATTTGGCTACGGTGACGATTGGGCCATTGCAGCAAGACATAATAACATGGATATCACAGAAACAATACTAACGGATGACTTTGCCATTATGGGAGAATACTTTTACAAATAGAGAACCCTCCCTTGCCCGGCGGGTTGACGAGTTTAGATTTCAGCCGCCCCTAACCTGGAGTAACCCAAGGAATTAGAATTTCTAGACCATATATATATATATATATATATATATAATTATATTAAATATATATATATATACATATAGGGGAGAGTGGTCTATGCTGGGACATGGTTCATAGTGGGCCAACTGATCTGGCAACCTTGTACGTTGCGTCTAAGATCTCAAATCACTTGTGTTGAGTCATATATGTTCGTGTACGTTGTGTGTTTGTGATTAATTTGCAGTTTCCGGCTAATAGTAAGAAAAATATTTAATATTTTTAGTAAAAAGGTAAGTCAATATATGCCATTTCTATATTAAGAGTCAAATAATTTCGTTTATAACTTTTTTATTAGTAAACATTTTAAAACCCTGTTTAATATGTTTTGAGGTTAGGATATTAGACAGTAAATGGGCCAGTGAATATTTGTATTCGTGTTGCCTATTTTAAGTAATCAGTTAGAATTTATTTTTCGTGGAATGGTTCATACTGGGAAATATCTATGTGGTTCATACTGGGACTTTTAAAAAAGTGGTTCATACTGGGACGCATGTAAATAGTGCATGTTTTAAGGGTTTTTCTGATGGTTTTTATTGAAAAGTAGGTTTCTGATTACATGTTTTTACTTTTTTGGTACTTGTAAAACACATCGATGTTTCCAATTGAATAAAAACAATTAGGTAAGGATGATAATTTTTATATTGTTTAATTTTGTTACAGATTTTTTAACAATGCCTAAGTGGGCGAGGGGAAAGCTACAAGATCATTACGAAGATAGTGCTATACTTCACTTGGAAAGGGCAAACCAGATGAAGGAAGCAGTTCTACAAGTAATCAGCGGTCAGAAAACCTTGAGAGAAGCAGCAGCAATAAACACTATAACAAAATCGGCTTTACAGCGTCATGTTTTAAATATAAGGCTCTCTCAGGTGACGAAAAAGAAAAGTATGAGTTTGCACAAAAACATGGTATAAATCCGTATTTACGGAAGCAGAGGAAGTTTATATTGGCACAATATTTACTTGATGCCTCTTATATGTGCTATGGTTTAACTGAAAAAGAGACTAGAATTTTGGCTTATTCTTTTGCGATCACAAATTCAATTGTTATACCAGATACTTGAAATTTAAATGGTGCCGCTGGGAGTGAGTGGATGAAAAATTTCCGAAATCGTAATTCTCGGTTGACGTTACGCACACCGGAAGCTACCAGTTTGTCTCGTGCGACAAGCTTTAACAAACACAATGTTGGTGAGTTTTTTTAAAATCTAACAAGAGTGCTTCAACAGTACAAATTTTGTGCAAGTGATATTTATAGTTTAGACGAGACAGGAGTTACGACTGTGCACAAGCCTCCAAAGATATTAGCGCAAAGTGGTTGCAAACAAGTCGGAAAAATCACTTCAGGAGAACGGGGTATTTTAGTAACCCTGTGTTGTGTAATATCTGCAAATGGTACTTTTATTCCCCCATTTATGGTTTTCCAAGAAAAAAATTTATCCCAAAAATGTTACAACACGCTCCTCCTGGTTCTGGTGGTTCCGCATTTCCTACAGGTTGGATGACTTCGAACACATTTTCAGAATGTTTGGATCATATTATTAAGCATACTAACTGCTGTCCTGCTAAAAAGATATTGATTATATTAGACAATCATGAAAGTTATTATGCAGTTGATGTTTTGAAGAAAGCAAAAGATAGTGGCATAGTATTATTGACCTTACCACCCCACTGCAGTAATCGGCTGCAACCTTTGGATATTTCCTGATTTGGACCCTTTAAGTCATACTACAATAGAGCATCAGATGAATGGATGATTAATCAGCCGGGTTTACCTTTAACAATTTATAACATAGGTGAAATTGTTGGTAAAGCATTTCCTTTAGACTTTACCCTCAACCAATATTTTAAAAGGTTTTCAGAAAACTGGAATTTGTCCGCTGGATTCCAACATTTTCACAGACCAAGATTTCATGATGTCCTACGTCACAGATCGACCGTCTGAAGTTGCAACTTTACCAAATCCAGAACGTCAAAATACAAGTGAAGCAAACACTCCTCCCCGGGTCGTCCACTGAAGTTCATATTGTTCCCATAGAGAAAATATCCATTGATTCAAATGAAATTAATACTGCCCTATTTTGAACCTTCTGATTTACCTCCAGTAGCTGGACCTTCTCATTCTAAAGCATCAATATTAATAACACCTGAAGTAATTAGACCTCACCCAAAAGCACCCCCTAGAAAAAAATATCACCAAAAGAAAGAAGGGGCAATCACTAGTACTTACAGACACTCCTATAAAAGATAGAATAGAAGAAGAGTATAGACAGAGACAAAATAAGAAACAGTTAAAAAGAAATAAGAAACAGAAAGTCACAAAACAAGTGTTTGGAGCATTACAAAAAATAGAAACTAAAAAAAATAAAAACATATGTAGTGTCGATTTATTACCCAAAAAAAGGTTCAAGAGACAATCAAGCTGTGAAGAGTCCGAAACGTATGATGACATGGAATTAAACGCACTTTGTGATGACGAGGACAATGATTTAAAGGCAGATATTCATATTGGTGATTTTGTTATTGTGAAATACCCTACTAAGAAAACTGTTCGTCATTATGCTGGATGTGTTGAAGATGTTATTAACGGTGAATATGTGATTTCCTTCCTTCATAAAACATTGGGTAACACATTTACACATCCCGAAAAAGAAGATATTGATACAATAGAACAAGATAATATTGTAAAGATTTTTACCGAAACCTAACGCAATAGGTTCAAACGGAACGTTCAGCAAATCAGCTTACAGTTCCAGTTCGATTTTTCTCCATATAAAATGTTTTAAATGCTTTCTGTAATGTTAATTTTAATATAAATAATTTTTTAAATATTCATAATATTGATTTCCCATTTCTATTCCCCATTTCCCAATTTTCTACTACTTTATCTAAAACTCCAATTGACACATAATCGAAGATATCCAAAGCAGTGATTGTGTACGTTCAAAGAGTTAAAAAAATAAGAGATGCACCTGAATGACTGAAATGTTTGAAAGTGTCCCACTATAGACCACTCTCCCCTATATATATATATACTTCTCATTGTAAGACCGACTCTTGTAGCTTCAACTTTCAGCATCTTTTACTCTTACCTTTGTCGTTGGTCCAGCTGTTTTTCTCATTCTTTCTTTTTCTTGATCACTGCACGGATATAGCTGTGTATTTTAGTCCAACCTGATTTATTTTCAATCATTATCTCAATTATTTCTCTTACTGTAACAAAATCCACAAGAATCTATCAATCCTACTCGTCAAAGCTGCCAATCACAACTGACAGTCAATTACATACTCACCGAATGCCATCAATATTCTGCCAGAAGACAACTTTATCACCTCAAACCTAAAATACAAGATACCCTAAGTAATGCTGACCAAATGAACTCAGCTCGAAAGTATCTAAAAGACATTCAGTTGTATTATAAAATATAATTTCATTGTATGATAACGTTTTGTATTTTGTAACATAATATTTATTGTAAATTTTGTTTTATAATCGTCCTTGTGCAAGAGGCCTTAGAAGCCAAGCACATTAATTTTAAATAAAACAAAAATTAAATTGTTAAAAATATTGATTTAGTTTACCCCTTAAAAACAAAATTGACGTGTTTTTATGATTTTTCGTATTATTTACGGAAATAAAGATATTATCCATGTTAAATATTCAAATTGCCACCCTAAATATGATTCAAATTTAATATACTGCTCTATTTTTAACCACCAAGTACGGATCTGCGTTTGTGCTAGATCATGTTAGTTATATGCTAATGGTTCATTCTGCAGCAGCATCAAGATTTAAAACTCTTTGCTAAACTTGCAAGTTTTGGCCAGTCTCTTAGGATTTACAACACTCAGTTTGACTCCATACTTTATTCTTTATTGGTGCATACACCATAAGATGAAGCTTTTTAGTCGGTACGGAGTCAAGGAATTCTGAAAGTTGGCAACTATTCAGCAGGTAGTAGTTACAAATAAAATGGAATTTGATCGTGTTTATAGACGTTACCAATATTAACTAGAGAAACTATCTGCAGTGCTTTACAATAAGGTAGTTGTATGTGTCATATAAAAACTTTAATATAAGTGTATACATATATATCTGTACCGTAGAGGTAAAGGGTAGTATATCCACCTAGTGAAGTTTTGAGAAAATGGGAAAATAAGGTCAGTTTTAGAAAATTATTGCAATCATTCTTAATCTGAAGACATATGAAATTGTTTATTGATATAATTGTAACGTTATATATTAGTTATACAATATTGCCCTACGGTGACAAAAAATTTGTTTATATATTTTATAATATTGGGACTTAAGGTCTTTTCCTTCGACATGTACCAGCAGATAAAACAGTGTACAAAATAGTAAGTGCTTATATAAACTCAAACAAAAACAAAAAATGTTAAAAACATTTATTCATAATCGCTATCAGTATAAAAGGATTAGTAAGTGATCCTTTTTCTTCTGTGTGGTCCCTTTCGGTTTTTGATATCGTAGTGGTAACTGCTCTGGAAGATTGGTCGCAGTTGCTGTTCTTCTAGCGACGTGCAATTCTGTGCACGTATAGTTTCTTCAAAAGCCTTTGTATAAAAAATTATGGTGGGTGTATCTTTTTTTACTTGAAATTGGACTACGTTTGAAATGAAGAAATTATTATTTTCGGTATTTTTCTGCTTACTTATGAATGGGTATTGAGACTGAGCGTAAAGTACTTCAAAATTTTTGATGTCATCTTTGTCCATTTTAATTACCTGAGCACATACGGAACTGATTAATTGATGCCAATCCCAAGACGTTACGATCTGCATTGTTTGTTGTTTTTTTACAGATCTTTCAATTATAGCGTGCACTTGGTCAGCTTCTAAATGAGTGTGTCCTCTCAGTAAATATTTATGGTTAACTACTTTTAAATTAGGACAGATGTTCAAAAGCCAAAAATAGCTCATCGTTATCATAACATTGCGGTTTTGACGAGGGCAATTATCTGACCAAATAACCAATTCTTCCACATCAGTTTGTGATGAACTGTCATAGCCCATTAAGTTGGCCACCTCTTCCAGCTTCGGATTTATCCAAGATACGGCAATACGATTTATTTTGTGTAGCGTCGTATATCGTGAAATTTATAGACCATAATTTCAGCTTGTAGAAACTTTGGTTATTTGTCAAACAAGGCGTAGGCAAGCATTTCTGCAAATCACACATAATTTTAGTTTTTTCAGCTGATTGTCTGCTTTCCTTTTTATCGTTTGCTTTCATGTTGTATCGACTTTCTGCTTCTTGAAGATGCTGTTTATAATTTCGACATAATGTTATTGTTTCTTGCTCAGAACAGTTTTTTTATTGTAACATAAACCGATCGCAACTATCACAAGTATCTACGGAAACCGATTTTATTGCTAAATTAAAATCATCAAATATTTTTTTCTTGAGAATGTGGTCTTCTTTACACTTTAAGGTATATAATTTGTACATTTTTTCACAGCTTAATTCTAGTCCTAGATATTTCTTGGCAGTTTTGGATCGCTCTGACAATTAAGGTGACTAACACTAGTGTTAGGACCTGAAACATGAAATTATGATTGGCAGGGATAACCAGACTCATGAACTGAAGAGAAGAATCGGCTTGGGTGAGCAGCATTTGGAAAACTGAGACAAACTTTTAAAAGTGAGCTGCTCACATGCCTAAAGCTTACCTTAACAAAGCAGCAGCTACGAAACTGAGAGTCACGCAGAGAAGAATGGAGCGGTCCATGTTAGGAATAACTCTGCGAGACAGAATAACCAACGAAGACATCAGGAGAAGAACCGGAGTAACTGACATCATCGAGAAGATAGCCAGACTAAAATGGAGATGGGCAGGACACATAGCCAGAATGACAGATGGGCGATGGACAAAGAGGTTATTGGAATTGAGGCCAAGGGAAGACAAGAGAAGCGTCGGTAGACCACCTACAAGATGGACTGACGATTTAAGAAGACTCAATAAAAACTGGATAAGAGCGGCGCACGATAGAAGGGGTTGGAAACATGAGGAAGAGGCCTATGTTCAGCAGTGAACTCTTGAGGCTGGATGATGATGAAGACTAGTTGAAAGATACTGCTCTTTATTGCGCGCGAAATAGCGTATCCGATAAACAAATCCGGCAGCTCATGGAGTTACTATGCTTTACCTCGTTCTCCAAAGGATATACTACTTTTTCTTATAAGAATATCTAGGCCACCAGTAATACTTCAGATACCATATTTGCCATAAATAAGATTGGAACATATTAAGCTTAGCCACAGTTTTAAGTTAAAATTAGAAAAAAATGGAGTTACTTACCCTTTACCTCTACGGTTACAGATATGTATATATATATATATATATATATATATATATATATATATATATATAATATATATGTATATATATATATAATATATATATATAATATATATATATATAATATATATATATATATATATATATATATATATATAATATACATAGCAGAAAATACGACCGTTAAATTAAATTTAAAATATATTCAATGGTTAGAGGTTTTATCGGTCAATAATTGGCTAATGAAAGTCGTCAACTACTTCATTGGTTTATTTGAATACGTTTTGCTTTATTTTCAAAAGCATCGTCAGTTCACTACAAATAGAAAAGATCTTAGAATATAACTACACAACAAACAGGGTTCATACTTACAGAAACAATTTTTAGGTTTTTTGATGTTATAAAAACTCTACGATAACTTAACATTAAAGACTAACAACTAGAAGATAAAAAGAAACAAAAAATACAAGAAAAACTGTAAACTAGAACTATTGTTCATTTAATTTTGGCCGATAGCTTCATTTGAATGTTGGTTTAAGCTCTTTCAAGGGTCAAATCACACTAATCGTTTCGATTGTTTTCTATCGGTTGTAGGATGTCATACAATTTTACATGTGGCTTGTTTTCGTACATGTGTTGACTGTTTATTTCGAAAGCAGGGAGGTACGATTATTGAGGGAATTTATTAATGGAAAGAGGACCGATATTTTTTAAAAAAGTACTTATTTTTTCTTTTTCTTAAAAAAAAAGAAGAAGAATAGGAATGAATTTGATGTCTTGTAAGGGGTTTTATTTGTTTTGTATGATGAAAAAGTGATATATGTGGCTGAAGTTATCGATGTAGGTTCTTTTATTTAGGGACGCTAGATATTTTAGAATTTGGCACATTTGTAGGATGGATCGCTTGTGATAATTTTGTTTTTTTGCACAGTATTTTGGTCTTCGTGAAATCAATACTGTTTGGTTGAAATGACATGTTGTGCAAGGGCACAAGATGATTTGGAAATCGTAATATCGCTTTTGAGGGACGTTAGTCGACCTTAAAGAGAGCGGCAGGTCTGGCCATTGTAGCAGGAGTTGCACTCTGCACAGGGTACATGATAGACGACATTAGTTTGCTCCAGAGGGGCCAATGAAGTTTTTGTCTTCAAAAATAACTTTCTTAAGGTTCTGGTTTTTTTAAGGCTATTTTGACAGGTAAGTTTTTGAAAAGCTTGTAATGCTTATTAGTGATTTGTGGGAAGTACAGGAGCGAAGCATATTTTGTGGTTTGTTCAGGAGTCAGAGGGGACTTAGTGATCTGTATTTTGTTAGAAATGGACGCTAATGTTATCTCGTTGACTGTTTCAGTAATGGACTGCCCATAGCTTTTGTAATATAGAAATTTATTGATGATGGATACCGGATAGGAGTTATCTATGAGAATGGACTTCAGTATATTGGGAGATTCTTCTTTGTAAAACGGCTGTATCTACATGTATACTCTAAGGCTAAAGGCTTGTACCAGGTTAAGTTTATGTCATATTGGATGTGTCGAATGGTAATTTAAGAAATGGTTGCTAGTCATTTCTTTTCTGTACCAGGTAGTGACTAATCTGTTATCCGGTTTGCAAATAATTCGCATATCTAAAAACGGGATACTGTTATCAACCTCAAATTCACATGTTAATTATAGGTGAGGATCAAAGCAGTTAAAAATTGATAAGGTCTCCGCCGTCGTATCCGGCGGGGTTGCCAAAATCAGCTAGTCGACGTACCGTTTTACAAAGCGAACCTGGAAATCTAGAACTATTTAGTTTTAGTTCTAGTTAGCTACTTAGAACTTTGTCCTAACTTTGAAACATCCTGTGAAATAATTTCGTTTGTAAATGTTTGTAAAACCTTATTTTTCGGTTGCAACCATGTCTCCTTGGCATTGTTTTTTTGTATTTCATGTCAAAATATGCATTCGTTCATTTTTTAAAGCCAAATTAATTTTCCACCCACAATTTAAGCCTTTTTTTTAATTATGATTACCTTTGAGTTATTTTCTAATATGATGAGGTGGCTTTGGTGACTGTAATCATTATGTCATATTGACACTTACATTTTATTTACCTATGATTGATTATGATTCTTAGTGTGGAAGATTGTGCGAAAGCCGTTGATCTGGTTGAAGATGGGCGAAATTATGAATATGTGGCTAGACTACTACACACTCATCGCGGTACCATTTAAAGGGTAGTGAAACGTTTTATAAATACAGCAACAAACAAGCGTAAAGCGGGAAGTAGCAGGAAACGCAAAACTACCACTTTATATGATCGTTTTATATGAGTCAACACTTGAGGATCGTCTAAATCATTTAACAGTGGTGCAAACAAGAAATTAGCTTCAAGAGGTTCTAGGCAATAATGTAAGTGTACTTACAGTTCATCGAAGATTACATAAATTTGGTTTGCAAAGTTGCAGACCAGAAATTTGCCCCAAATTACTTCCACAGCATAGAGTGGCGAGACTACAATTTTCAAATATACATTTACGTTGGAATTTAGGACAATGGAGTAATGTTCTTTTTACGAATGAGTCGAGATACTGTCTTCACTCATCAGATGGAAGAGAACGAGTATGGCGTCGAACTGGAGAGAGATTTGCAGAGTGCGCTTTCAGTCCCTGCGTTAGCCATGGAGGAAGTTCGATGATGGTATGAGCAAGAATATCCCGAGAGGCGTACACTGAATTGACATTTATTGAAGGTTCGTTAAGAATTCAAGATAATGCGCGACTCCACTCTGCAATGTGAGTCACGCAATATTTAGAGGAAGTTTGTATTAATAAAATGAACTGGCCAGCGTGTTCAGATCTGAACCCAATAGAGCACGTTTGGAACATGCTAGAAATATTAGAGGTCGCGAAGTCGCACTAGCCTCAATCAACCAACTTTGCGTGGCTCTATAAGAGGAATGGCAAAACATCTAGCAAGATGATATTAGCAACTTCATAGACAGGATGAGCCGACGCGACGTGTACCAGCAGTTATAGAGGCTTAGGAGAGGCAAAACAAAGTAATAAGTTATTTTACAGTACATTTAAGTTGTTTTTTTTAATGTTTTGTTATTGTTATCATTGTTCAATAAAACCAAGATCATGTCGTTACTTTTAATTAGTGTACACCTGCATTGGAACCGTATTTCTCCCGATCCGATATCTGGCGACGTCGGCCGACGTCGGATTAAAACCAAACTCAAAGTATTAAATCAGAATGCCTATACTGCTTCGTCACGGAAGCACATTTAATTTTTTTGCGACATATAATATTAAAAAAAAGGTGCCCTAATTTGAAATACTATTCAAAAAAGCCCTTTCCTTTGCAGAAAAAGCAAATAAATGTGCTGGACTTTATTTCTCCACAGTCTTCATGTGCCACCTGCCATATTGGTAACACTGTGATCATCGTTCGCCATATCTATCGTCGGAAAATTTTCCGGTGCAAAATAAACATTCCGCGTCGTTTTCTCCACTTTCGTTGGACGATGAATCAGCTAATGGAAAGTATTCACTGCCATCTGAGCTTAAACTCGAAAAAACTTTATGCTTCTTGATGTTTTGCCTTTTGATGTAGAAGCTTGACCTACGTCTTCATCTGCTATTCCTTCTTCGGGCGTTGCTGTTTTTGATCTTTTGAACACCTTTTGTTGAAATGTTTTTTCTGGAGCAAATACACAATCCAAGTTTAGCTGGGTACTAATTTTTTTGCTTTTTTCTTCTGCGATCTTTGCTCGAATTCTTCCTTGTAGGGTGTTTCCTAGAGTAATTACGGAAGCCTTTCCTGATCAGGCATGTGGTTTTTTAGTGGTGTCTCTCTTGTATGTAGGGATTGGACAGATGTCTTTTAGAGAAACAAGTTGTTAATGAGGTAATGGTGGACTACCAGTTCTATGTTCTTGCATTGGATGATTTGGTTGTTCATGGTTTGGTTCTATTATTTGTTCGTCCCTTTCGTTTTATGTTTCTAAGTGCTTTTGAATTCCAATTTCAAAGTCCCTAAAAATATGGCGACAAATAGGGACCAGTCCAGTTTTTCGAAAACCATTGCAAGATATTTCCATCGTTACAGCTTTGTTATACTCTTTACCAAAAATAGTGACAACGGCATAAGGCGGCACAACACTAAATTAATTTTCTCTAAGCCAATTTTCTGCAGCGAAAACTCTTGCAGCATTCATACATGTAATAGCAGTAATGACCTTGCCCCTTTCTGCTGAAGTAAGTGACGAAACCTACTTCTTCTTTGTCATGGAAATTACTTTGCTATGTTTGTGCTGAACAATTGTAAGGCCTTCAAATAGCCCATCTCTCTATTTCTTACTGTATTTACAGCCCGTATCATATCATTGGCGTTCCATTTTTTATTTTTTGGCGGCATCTACAAACAAAACATTTTTCTGTTAAAAATAAAACGCATTTTTGTTTGTAATGTATGCCACACAATTACCGTTTAATTTGCATAAAATGTATTAACTAGTATTAAACTAAAAAAAAAAATTGGAGTAAATGTTATCATCTTACCTTGATGTATTGTAAGTTTTTATAAATTCCGAAAAAAATTTTTACAAAGAGGTAAAGGTAAAGAACGATGAATGTAAAAGATAAGCAAGGAAACCTGATAGTGGACGAAGACCAAATATGTAAAAGGAGGAAAGAATATTTCTAAGATATGCTAAATGACGAAGTGACTACTGAACAAAATTGTAATTTTCCTAAACCTCAAATAGTAAAGAAGAAAGTCCACAAGAGAAGAAATTGAGGAAATAATAAAACGATACAATAGACAGAAACAAGTTAATAGAAACACTAAAAGAATTCCAGGTGCCAGAAAAAAAATATTAAGATTTGTAAAAATGACAATACGACAAACCATTTGTGCTGTGAGATGCAACGGTACATTCTCAGAAGAATTCGAAGTGAAAAAAGGTGTTAGCCGAGGAGAGCCATTGTCTACATTGCTATTCAATATAGTTCTAGAAAAAATTGTAAGGTTTAGTGGGATAAATAAGTCTGGAACTGTTTTACACAAGGAGCACCAATGCTTAGCATACGCTGATGATGTGATTCTCATTGCAAGAAATGGAAAAGAACTCTCAAATATAGCAAAAAACTAATTCAGGAAAGCTCTAAAACACGACTGAAAGTTAATATTAATAAATCGAAGTATATGGTGATATTGAGCAAAAAAGGAATAAACACCAGGGGATCCTTTAAATTGGAGGTAGAAGATGGATCAGTTGTAGAATTCGAGAAGGTGGATATATGTACTTAGGTACTCTAATTGATGGGAAAGAAAGATACTTCGCAGAATATTTGGTGAAAAAGTAGTAGAGGGAGAATGTAGAAGACAAACTAAGGCAGAAGTGTACCATTTGAATGGTAACCCTACAATAACAAAAGTAGTGAAAAAACGTAGACTAAAATGGCTCGGTCAGATAGAAAGAATGCAAGGTAATAGATTAGTTAAGAATATTGCTTGGAGAGTACCTGAGGGCAAAAAATGAGACGAATACCAAGAAAGAAATAGAGAGATGTAGTAATGGAAGATGTCAGAGAGATGGGAATAAGAGATTGGAAGCAAAGAACGGAAAACAATGGAAATTATCCATCCAGCAATGGGCCTAAAAGGCCTCTTAACGCTGTACATACATACATACCTATTAAGTAGGTAAATATTTTGATCCCAACTCACGTAAGAAAATAGTTTTTATACCCTTATTGAATCGATTCGTTTTACGATAATGTCACCGCACTCCACTGCACCACAGGTATAAACTAATATATAAAATATGACATAAAGTACAATACAAAATGAGATATCAAAAATACGAAATCAAGTACTTACAGATGATTAATGACGACTTTGTCGAGCTCTTGAAACTTATGTTTTTTACTAAGCAAATTACTGAATCGTTTACCATAAAAGCCAATATTTTAATATGGTTGTTTTGTGACGTGCCTATATTTCAAGCGTAGCAATGTAAACGACAAAAGTTAAATTAATTTCAGTCATGGTTTCTAACGCGAAAGGGCTACAATTAACGGTCGATTGTCATTATTGTCTTCCTTTTCCGGCATCTTGAATTTATTCTTGCGTCGAAAGTCTCCCACAGGTATAAGAGAAAGTATTAAGAACTTTCCGAATCCTTTGTGTTATACGGTTGTTAGGTTAACGATAACTTTAGACAGAGCCGGGTTATGTCGTTAAAAAGAGCTTGACATAAAATTTTATTTCGACGCTTTATGTTTGCTATCTAGAGAATGTGAATTAGTTATCTCGTAAAAATTTTTAAATTTCGGGTTTATTTTAGTAAATGTCAAAATATTCCTTATTTAAAATAAGTTTTTATTGCTATTTTTAAAATTATTTTTATGGTCTGTAAAAAATGTAGTAGTCAAGGACTTTAAAACTATAATTGCTTATAGCAATTGATGACTGGGAGTTATGAAGTAAGGACTTAGTTTGTTTTGTAGGTGTAATAAAATGCCGTGAAGTAAAAATTTAACAACGTAGCTTTCAACCCTTTCGACCCCACTTTTTTCCTTCTTACCAATAACTAATATTTATCATTTGGTCATTAATGCGATTCTACTGATGTGTTTGATCATATTTATATTTTATTAGATTTGGAGTCCTTTTATCCTAAAATATACAATATTGCCCCAAATAAACAATACTGAAACTGAAACATAGATATGTATCTTTGGGAGCTCTGTCATATTTACATACAGAGTGGCCCAAAAGTCTAGAAACGGCCAATTATCTCGTAAATTGCTAGTTATAATTGTACAAAATTTAAGGTACACCTATTTTGGAATAAGGAGATTCCATATTTGATATTTGCAATGTTGCCAGATTTCCCGTTTCTCTTATATTATTAGTAACTTTGGTTTTTAAATACATCACCCTGTATATTTAGTCATTATTGGAATCTCCTATTCAATTCGAGTTCAACCATATGTAACACTTATGATTTTATGTAGTCTGAAAGTTCTTTAATACATAAAACACAAGTATGGCAACGCCTAATTGTTTCAATAAATTTTTTAATACTAATTATTTTCAACTACATGAAAACGTAACAATTGATAGATTAGAACATGTTTTAACAATAGTTACGTTAAAGTGTTCAAAATATGCTTAATTTATGAGTTGACGCCGTTGACATATATTCCGCCGAATTGTATGCTTTATGTAAAGCCCTACAATATATATCTAACCAGCCCAAATTGAAAGCAGTCAGTTTCACAGATTCTTTGGGCGCAGTACAAGGAATATTAAGGGTTAACCCAAACCGCTCAATTCTATGCAAATTAAAATTGATCTAGAAGAACTTTACAGCAAGAATAAAAGATACGAAACTATACGATTAGACCAGATACAGAGCTCCTAGAAATTCCCCATTCCGACATTCAAAACACCATCAAAGAATTTTCAATAAGAATATGGCTCAAAATATGGAAAATACTTGACGACAACAAACTACAACGCATCAACCCAAATTTGTCACCAAAAGGGATAATGCCACAAAAACGACGAGAACAAGTCATACAACATTGCTTGAGAATAGGACATACCAGGTTAATCCACCAGTATCTAATGAAGGAAAAACAACAAAAACTGTTCTATGTTTGTGATATTTCCCTGACAATCAAACACATTATTGTTAGTTGCCCACTCTGTCACCTGGAACGACTTCAAAGTGATTTACCAAGTGATCTGAAAAGTGCCCTGAACTATAGTAAATGTGATAAAGTGACTAAGTTTCTAAAACTAACTAAATTGTACAATCTAATATAAAAATAGACTAAAGTTTTCAATTGTAATTAGTTGTTATAAGCAAACATCTGATTTTATGTACAACTCTTCTCCGCTAATAATTTTTCTGGTTGAAGCGGTTTACTTAATAAAAAAAAAACAAAAAAAAAGTCCTTATAAATATTGACTGGGACGGTTTGGATATTTTTTCTGAACGAAGATTAAAATATTCACCAATTTCACAAATTTTAAACAAAGTGAAACTATGGCTGAAAATCCGCAAAAATGTATTGAAATGTGTATCTGAATCTAAGGAATAATATGAAGTTGTTTATGATTTAAAACCAAACCTCGACGGATATTTTTTCAACTGACTTATGGCATATGACGTAATTAAAAAATACTAAATATTCAACAGCTTGTTACAATCTAAAGCATTAAATAAAAATGTGAACTTGTATCCCTCAACCCATTTAAAAATTATAGTTTAATTAAAACGGCACTCTATTTTAACTAAAATTTAAATGTGTATATCATCGCCAATTATTCATGGTAATATTTCGCTTTTGTTGCTCTATCATAAATTAAATTGTTATAATAAATATTAAACAACAAGGGATTAAATATATAGAATGTTGTTAAAAATAAAATAAATTGTCATTTCCCAGATTGCAGTTATTTTGTTTTTAGGTTAATATATTTCCAACTAATATTAACAAACATAAAAAATGATAAATTGTATTAACGGGCGCCTTGACTTAAGCAAAATATTGTTGGTTGTATATGGGGATTCTTCTTGTTTACTTGGTTGAATATTGTATGTGTCATTGATGGATATTGTATGTTCTTCCTAGTTTCCTTAAAATTACCTAATTGCAAAGGACTGATATATTTTGTATACATATAAGATAAAGAACTGAATTAAAAAAAGTGCTTTTAAAATGTGTAAATTATTTAATTCCTACTGATCGCTTTTGCCTTAAAAAGCCATCTTCTAAACTGTGATCAAATTTTAAAAAGTATCACTACAAAAGACTATCTCTTTATAAAAAGAGGAAGAAATTTTTTTACCAAAATTTAAAATCTGGTAATGGTATAAGTGTAAGAACGCATCCACCTGGAGCTGAGGCTAGAGAATGCAATTGCTGGACCCAGCATTCAGTAATACAGCTAGATTGAGAGTTTTTTTACATGCTGGATCCAACAAACCGTATTGGATCCGGCGCGGGTCCACAAACGTATAAAAGTCCACAGTAAGTTACCTTATGTCTTCATTATCCTCAATCCTGAAGTGTTTTACCAAAACTCAACTCACTGTATGTGCCTATTAAAAAATACATGGTCTGAATCGCGTTGCTGAAACCAAACAGCTACAATTACTACTTGTTAATGAGTTGATAAAAAATGTGAAAAATATTTCATTAAAACTCCGATAAGAGTGCAACTTTTTAGAGAACGATTGCCTTACATGCTGTGACCACCTGAACCAGTGTTAACTTGGTGGGGTACATGGTTAGATCCAAATTTATACTAATCTGAGTGTAATTGAAAATTTTAATAGCTTTGTATTTGAACTTCAAGATACAGCTAGCAAATCGATAAAAGATTGTCGAGATATTTTAGGTGAAAAAGAATTATCAAACAATCATGTTTTTATTAAAAGAAACTGTAGTTTTGTGAGTGAAATAATAAAATATTTGGAGAAATAGCAAAGTTCATTAGTTGAGTTAATCCAAAAAATCAGTTTTGAAACCCTGGAAAAATTAATCAGTTTTCTTAGCAACACAATAGTATTAACAAATCTGAAAAATCTATTAACAAAAAAAACGAATGATTTCAAAAGATGAAGAAAATATTGTCAATTTTACATGACAAACACATTAAAGATATAAATATGGATCCGGCAGTAGTGGCAAAGTATCATCATCATCATCTGGCTTTACAACCCCTAGTCTCCTCAAGAATTTCTCTTCAGTCGTCCCTATATATCGCCTTTCTCCGCCCGGCACGTATTCCCATATTTCTTATGTCTTCATCGATGTTTGATGTCAAGGAGCGTTTTTCTACCTGGTTCATTTTGTTCCATCCGCATTACATGTCCTATCCACCTCAGACGTCGTATTTAATATGTTTTACGATATCAGGTTCCTGGTATATTCTATAAAAATCGAAGTTGTATATTTTTCTTCACATTCCATTATTATTCACAACTCCATAGATTCGCATTATTACTTTTCTCTCAAAATATCCTAACATGTTTTCATTACTTTTTATTAGAGAACAACTATTGTATGTATTTTTACTTTATTATTTTTATTTTTAGCATGTTTTGAATAATTGTAGCTTTCATCTGATGATGCCAATGAAAATTGGCGAAATATAATGAACTGTTGAACAGAGTGCACTTGGCTTTTAATTAGCTGTATACCAAATTAACCTCAACTGCCTTTTTATATATATGTATATATATATATATATATATATATATATATATATATATATATATATATATATATATATATGTATATATATATATATATAATATATATAATATAATATATATATATATAATATATATAACATAATATATATATAATATATATATATATATATATATAATATATATTATATATATATATATATATTCGTATGAACTTTACAAATTGCAGTTTTTACATAAAGAAAGGGAAGAAAAAAGTGACAATAACAATAATAAATAAGTAAGTAAATAAGTAAACACTGACACAGAACACATACAATTAAAATTATTAAATTAAAGTCGAAGGTTACATCCTCGAAGCCAATTTCTCGCTTTGGAGTAAGTTGGTGGATTTCTTGAAGGCTGCCAAAGAACTTGTTGGCTGGACACTCGAAGACGATGTGGTTAATTGTTTGTTCAGCAGCGCTGCATTTGTCACATTCCGGGCTGGCGTTTATACCCCATTGATTCAACGATTTGTTACAAATTCCATGACCAACTCATATTCTATTTATTGTTATCATATTCATTCTCGACGGGGAAGAGAAAAGCCGTCTGGTTTGATTGTGGGGTTTTCTATCAGATTGGAATTTCTGATGTCTGGATTCCATTCGCCCATCCAGTGCTCTTCGATAGTAAAAACAGCCAATTTTGTAGCAGTTCTAGTAGGTGGATGTCTGGATTTCAGTCTTAACTGCCTTTGGTGTAGTTCAGCGATGTCTGTGTTTATCGGTAGTTCCGGGTTTTGTTGGCATTTTTGAACTAGAGTGTTGACTGCGGCTAGTCGTCTTGTTGCTGGTGGAGCGATGTTGCTTAAAACTGGAAGCCATTGGGTTGGTGTGGGCTTTATAGTTCCCGTTATGTACCTCATTGTTTGGTTTAACTGGGTATCTATGACTTTTGTGTGATGACTGTTTAGCCAGCCAGAAGCGCAATATTCTGCAGTAGGATATACTGTAGTACACAGCGATGTCTGTGTTTATCGGTAGTTCCGGGTTTTGTTGGCATTTTTGAACTAGAGTGTTGACTGCGGCTAGTCGTCTTGTTGCTGGTGGAGCGATGTTGCTTAAAACTGGAAGCCATTGGGTTGGTGTGGGCTTTATAGTTCCCGTTATGTACCTCATTGTTTGGTTTAACTGGGTATCTATGACTTTTGTGTGATGACTGTTTAGCCAGCCAGAAGCGCAATATTCTGCAGTAGGATATACTAAGGACAGCGCACTCGTTCTTATTACCTCTGCATTCGACCCCCATAATGTATTTGCTAACTTATGGATAATATTATTGCGGGTCTTAATTTTTGCTGAAGTGTTTTCCAAATGCTTTTTGAATGTTAGGATACGATCTAGAGTGACGCCGAGGTATTTTGGGTTAGCACTGTGCTTTAGACTGGTTTTATCGCATTCTATGTTTAGTCTGTAATTTGCCTTGTTGTTGCTTAGATGAAAAGCTGTTACTTCAGTTTTCGATGGGTTTGGTTGTAGGCCCCATTTCTTAAAGTATTTGTTAACAGTGTTTAGATCTGCTTCTATTGTAGATTCGGCGATGTTTATGTCTTCTTCTTGGGCACCCAAAGCCATGTCATCGGCATAAATAAATTTGCGCGTGGTGGTAGTTGGTACATCTGACGTATAAATAATAAAAAGAAGAGGAGACATAACTGACCCTTATGGCAAGCCGTTTTGCAGGTTTCTGAAGTTACTATTTTTCCCATTTAGGTGTACTTGGAAAAGTCTGTCACTTAGCATTTGGTTTAACAACCTGTTGAACGCACGGAACGGTAAAATCTGGTATATTTTATATAAAAGGCCCTCCTTCCACACTGTGGCGTAGGCGCAGGTCAAGTCTATGAATGTTGCTACTGTTTTCAGTTTCTCTTGGAATCCGTTCTCAATAAATGTTGTTAAGGAGAGGACTTGGTCGCCACAGTTTCTTCCTGGCATGAATCCAGCTTGTTATTTAGGAATATTTGACTTTGTAAAATAGAATAGTCTCGTTTGGATTATCCTCTCGAAAATCTTGTAGCAGATGCTTAAAAGAGCGATTGGTCTGTAGCTCTCAGGTAATGCAGGGTCTTTCCCAGGTTTAGATATTGCGATGATCTTACTTTTTTTTTGAAGGATTTTGGAAACTTCTGCTTAGTTAGTATTTGATTGTAGAATTCAAGAAGCCACTTTCTGGCATTCGAACCAATGTGTTTTATAAATTCAGGATAACTGTTGTCAACTCCTGTGGCTTTACGACATTTCATTAATTTTAGAGCTTTCTCAAGTTCTTCTGGGTCGATGAGCTTCATTATCGGTAGGCTTTGTTGTTGAGCAAGTTTGGCTTCGTTTAACTGATATCGGACTTCTCTTTTATGATCTTTTTCTATTACTGGTTTTGAAAGGTTGGCTATGCGATTGCCTATGTCTTCCGGTTTTGGGACTGTAGAGTTTGTTGTAGGGCTGTTTGGGCCAGAGTCTAGCTTGCTTAGAAGGTTCCATGCTGTGCGGCTACTGTGTGTGAAATTGAGATTTTCTAGAGTTTCTCTCCACCTTGTGGTTCTTGCGGAGTTAAGGGTTTCTAAGAGTTGTTCACCAACTTCAGGATCTCCAGATTTCTCATACTGATCAAGCAGTTCTTTACATTCGTCGTTCCAACATGGGATGTAGGATTTCGTAACTCCACGTGGAATGTGCATTTTTGCACATCTAATCACTAGTGATGCGAATTTTTTATAATTTTGAACCTCAGGCTTGATATGTCTGATGTTACTTTCAAGTTGAAATTTAAACTCTTCCCACCTTGCCTTCCGGAAATTCCATCTTGGCAAGGGGAGTGAATTTATAATAGGGATGGTAGTGCCCACGGTTGTAATTATTGGTCTATGTTGGGATTTGGGAAAGTTATCGAGAACCTCACTTGTAGCGTTCTTAAAGTCATTTTTTGAGCCCATTCCGTTGGAAGATATAAACGTGAGATCGGGGTTGTAGCCCCTTTGCCATCTTGCAGAATGGAAGGTAGGTTTCTGTTTTGCATCATATAAAAGTCTTAGGTGGTGAACCTCGCCCCATTCGGCGATTTTTTCTCCTTCTTGCTTTCCTTGGTTATATCCCCATGTAGTATAGTGGCTGTTAAAGTCTCCAGTGTATATTGTCGGGTGAGAAAATGTGGGAAGTACTTTTGGTGGTCATCCAGCATTTGCTGGTTTGTATATATTGACCATTGTTATTTCGTCTGCTTTCACAACGAGTATTAAAATCTCTTGTGTCGAGTAAGAGTGACATGTGCTGTAATGTTTGATTTCTGCTCTACAATAAGTCGCGATACCATACTGAGCGTGGTTGAGTGAAGCTATTAGTGTGTATCCAGTGATTTGGCCTCGGTGTTTTAATCGTGTGTCGTCTGCAGTATGTGTTTCTTCTCCTTCCGGCTCGAGGAGATAAAAATACTGCCGGGGCCAGAAGACCCTGCCTGTTGTAAGAGGCGACTAATGGGCGGATATGAGAGGTGGAGGGCCGTCATTTGAGGTGTCAGGTCGGTAGAAACGCACAGAGATGCTTACTCACCGGTCTACATTTCTAGTATCCGAGACGAGCACCTCGTGGGACCACTCTACTCTCATTTTCCACAAGAGCCGGGTGTGGTTGAACGAGCCAGATACAGAAGCTCCTTCGGAAGCTGACACCGCGGAAGAGGGAGCGGGAGACCCGGCACGTACCACAACTCGGGATGATCAAAGATTGGTAGAGGAGCGATTCCTCGGCGGCGACCTGTCTACGTGCGAGGTGTCCACCACCTGCGTGCCTTTCCGCCTTCTTCACGAAAGGGTGTCGTGACCCGCAACACAGGTACTACGGGGGAGGTGGAGCCCTACGATGTTTCGGCATCGTGCCACCTCCAATTGGTGTCGGACTCGTAGGGGGAGTGGGAGCGCTAACGGTCGTATGCCGATAGGCCAGGTAGACCAGGGTCCTACCAATTAATTTTGGAGGGCACAAAGCTATTGCAATTTTTTTAATAGAATGTCGTGATTTACGCAGTCAAAGGCTTTGGAATAGTCGCAGAAAACGGTGGCGGAGGAGAGGTTACTGTTTAGTGATAGATATACATCATGTAACACAGAAAACATGGCATCCCTAGTGCATTTATTAGACAAAAAGCCGAACTGATTTTGCGATAAAATATTATATTTAAGGAGAAAGTGCATAAGTCGAACTTTTATAAGTCTTTCAATAATTTTTGATAGTGCTGGTAACAAGGCAATAGGTCTATAGTTGCAGGCATCAGATTTTTCTCCACCTTTATGAAGAGGAATGACGATGGCAGTCTTTAGGCAGTTAGGGAATGTACCTATTTCAAGGAAATCATTTAATAGCGAGACCATGACTTCCAAAACATTATGCGGTAGATTTGAGAAAATTTTAATAGATAATCCATCTGTACTACAGGACGATGTACTTTTTATATTACGAATTGTTGAAATAAGTTCCGTCTTATCAACTGGTCTTAAAAAGAAGGTATCAGCAATGTTTTTTTAATTAGAGAGATAGGAAACTGGATCTTGTTGTGGCCAAATAGTTGAGGTTATATTTTTACTCACATTAACAAAGTAATCATTCAGATTTTCGGGGTTAGGAAAAGAAAAGGTTTGATCCGCTGTACTGGTTTTATTTCGAAAATCGTTTATTATTGACCAAGTTTCTTTTGAAATATTTTTGGAGATTGTTAAGCGATTATGAAAGTAGGATTTTTTGGCTACTTTGAGTAGTTTTATATAGCATTTTCTGTACTTGTTAATATATACAGAGATGGGGATACTGTCATTAAATTTTTTAATATATAGCAGAGAACGCATATTTTTCGCAGATATGCGAATGCCTTTGGTAATCCAAGGTTTGTTATGTTTTGGCCTGATGTTTAATAGAGGAAATGCTTTATTAAAAATAGATACAAGTCTATTTAGAAAATCACAAACATTACAGTCAATGTTCCCAGAAGAAAAACTCCAGTCAGAAGTCAAGCATGAATTATAGAATTAACGAAAGTTTTGAGTGGAAAAAATCCTACCTAATCGTCGGGTTTTTGAGTGAGGTGTTTGTAAACTGTTAAGCTTGGTATATACCGCTTCGTGATCAGAAAGCCCCCCACTAATAACTGTAGAATGGACGTCAGCGGGTGGAAAATCGGAAACCACATAATCAATTGTCGAGGATGATGTTTTTGAGATTCTTGTTGGAGAATTAACGTGCATTGTGAGACCATATGATTCAAAAATAGTTACCAAAGACAGTTGGGTCGCACAAACAGCAGCGTAGTCAATATTAAAATCACCACATAAAATTTTTCTGCTTTTAATGGGCAGAATATCTAACAAATTTAGCAGGCTCTGAAAAAATAGTTCAAATAGAAAATAGAATAATACAGTTAGCTTGGGACCAGTAGCTGCCCTTTTTTGTGTCAGGTTGGCTGCTTTCAGTCTCATTATGACTGTCCAATTGCTGGTAAACACACCTCGGACCTTTCTCAGCTCTTCTTTGAGATTAGCATCAGTCAAATGTCGATTTCTCAAAGATTTAGTTACAAGAAATCGACCATCTCCCTCTGTTGTTATTCGTTTACGACCTCCTACTTGTCGGCGGACATAATCACCAGTATCTTGGTACCCACTGTACACTCGGGACACAGCAGATTGGCTTAAATTTAGTCGAGTTGCCACGGCTCCCTGGCTCAGATCTTCTCTCAATAATGCTACTGCTTGAGCTGCTTTGACGGATGTGGTATTCATTTCTTACAAAGTTGCGAACTTAATTGACTAATGTATTAGTAGGTTGCTATGAAAATTGATGCTTACGATGTTAACTAAATGTGTTAACTGGGTGCGTGTCGATTTCAATGCGTCAAATTATGACCCTCTCTCTACGTGTTGAATTATTTATTTGTATTACATCACTCGATTTACCAAAAATTAAAACTTTTTTCAAACTTAATAATTAGGTTAAATTGTACACTAAATATTTTTTCTATTTACACCTTTTTGATTGAAATAGGAGACGTACTTTCGCAAAATAATCTTGAGTCGATTTTTTTGAACTCAATTATAGTTTTTAAGCTAAACTTAGAAATTATTATGTTTGAGTCTAATTTTCATACAAAAAAGATTTGTCAAAATTGACATGCTTATTTTCATTTTTTCTACAATAAAATGCTTTTTATGATAAAATTGATATGCCCTTTTTAAGTGCTTTTTTGTGTTTATTTATGCCTTAAATTCAAACTCTACTTATACTTATGATGGTTTTCTTCTAAATAATACTATTTAATTTTACACTAAATCCTTTTTGGATCTATTTGTGTGTAACTTATTCCCAAGCCTCGCTAGTTTTACAAGTTGGAATAGATTAAATCACTCTTAAATGGTGTTAAGCTGTCTTAAAAACTAATTAAAACGAAAATCTTTATTAATTCGATTTAATTCATTACAAGTCTTTTCAATTAAGCTTATTTAAATTAATTACAGAAATCCAATGGAAAAGACGTTTAAAGTTCCATCTCAACGAGAATATAATTGTTAGAAGGACTATTTGAAATTATTTATTTAGATGTATACTAAAATTAAGAATTGTTATCCAAACATAAGCTGAATTAGACTAAATTAAACCGAAAATATAATACAAGAAAACAAATGGTCAATTGAAAAGTTCTTTTTATTTTGACATTTTGTTGTACACGAGAAAGTATTTCGATTTTTCCAATAATTCGTAGATATGATATCTATTAAAATCTTTATGTGGCGTTTACATTACTCAAGAGAGTTGATCAAGTCAGTTAAATTCAAGTGATTTTCATTTAATTTTTGGTTTACACAACACATTCAAATGAATGCATGCCAATTGATTCAAAATGGCGAAACTTGCGGTAAAGAAAGTGATTTTACAAACAGTTTTAAGTGTAGCTAAGGAATTAGCAGAAAATATGAAAAGAATCAAGCAAAAGAAAAAAAAATGGGTTAGAGAGTAGATTACTCAAAGAGGTATGCAAGCGTCTCAAATAACCAATATATGAGCTTAAATTAGAAGATTTAAGGAATTACAAAAATTGTTTACATCTAAATCAGCAGCAATTCAAAAATTTACTGGAAAAAGTGACACCTAAAATCAGTAAACAAGATACGGCTATATGCGAAGCCCTACCATCCCGGATACAGCTGGAAAAAGTTTTGCGGTATCTGGCCACATGAGATTTCTTAAAAGTTTAGAATATCCAAACAGAGTATTGAAATCTACAATTTCATATTGTTTGGTAGATGTATTGAAAGCAATTTATGAAGAATTGAAAAAATATGCACTCAGATGCAAAAAAAGGCAATGGATAAAATTTTGGTTCAAATTTAAAGTCAAATTCAAAGAATTTAAATTTTTTTATCTCCTGCCCCATTCTTTGTCTTTTTATTATAATTTTAAATTATAATTTAGTATAGATAATTTTTTAATAAAATTTTTATTTGACTTATTATACGGGGTTAATGGTGGTTTTTTATCCTAAGTTTGAAACATCCTGTTGAATTATTCCGTTAACGTATTTTCGTAAAACCTAGTTTTTCGGTTGTAACCATGTCTTCTAAGTATTACGTTTTTTGTTTCTTGTGAAAATATGGATACGTTAATTCTTAGGGGAGAAATTACATTCCTACCCATAATTTACCACTTGTCCTATAATTAGCATTGTCTTTTGTATTAACTTGTAATACGAAGATGGGGACTTTGGTGACTGATGTCGAAGGAATATCATATCAACATCCCAAAAGCACTGTATTTAAATAATGATTAAAAATAACGACATGATATGGGTTTTAATGAACAATGATAACAAAAACAAAACATAAAAAAAAATAACTTGAATGTAACTGAACCTAAGTATGCAAATAACAAAGAAAAACTACTAAAAAATAACTAAATGCATTGTTTTGCCTCCCCTGGCCTCTATAACTACCTGTACACGACGTCTTATGCTGTCTATGAGGTTGCGAATATCATCTTGCTGGAAGTTTTACCATTCCTCCTCTAGAGCCAAGCAAAGTTCATTAATTGAGGCTGGTGCGACTTCTCGACCTCTAATATTTCTACCAATTATGTCCTAAACGTGCTCTATTGGATCCAAATTCGGTGAACACGCTGGCTAGTTCATTTTATCAATACTAACTTCCTCTAAATATTGCGTGGCACACATTGCAGAGTAGAGTTGCGCATTATCTTGCATTAATAGAAAATCATTGCCGATATAATAAGAAAAGGGTACAACGTGATTCGCTAAGACAGTATATCGGCTAATCCGTAAAAAAAAAACATTACTTCATTGTCCGAAATTCCAATGTCAATGTTCCCTGTAAAATTACAGTTTAGTAACTCTGTGCCATGGAAGTAATTTGGACCCAGTTGCCATTCTGCAACTTTGCAAAACAAATACACGTAATCTTCGACGAACTGTAAATACACTCAGATTGTTGCCTCGAACCTCTTGAAGCTGATTTCTTGTTTGCACCGCTGTTAAATTACGATCCCGCACAGCGTTCACATATTCATAATTTTGCCCATCTTCAACCAGAGCAACAGCTTTCGCACAATCTTCGACACTAAAAACCATCATCAATTATATGTAAACAAAATGTGTCAATATGACATAATGATAATAGTGACCAAAGCAACCTCGTCGTATTACAAAATAACTCCAAAAAAATGAACCAAGACATATTTTGACAAGAAACAAAGAACGCAATGCTTATAAGACATCCTTGCAACCAGAAAATAAGGTTTTATAAACATTCGCGAACAAAATCATTCCGCAAGATGTTAATAAAGAAATATTAATAAATTTCAGATTGTTAGTATAATTTATATATATATATATATATATATATATATATATATATATATATATATATATATATATATATATATATATATATATGTATATATAAGGTTCCTACAGCCTCTGCCACTTCTCGCATGTCTTCTTTGATGGCTCTATCTCTCATTATGTGCCGTACATATTTCTCCTAGGTAACTGAAGGTCTTTCCCTTCTTCTTCTTTGTTGTGGTATGTAATTTAAAGCTTTTTTTGACCATCTAATACAGTATTTGTCTTCCTTCTAATATCCTTTTCTATTTTTTCTATCTTTTTCGTGATCTGCCAAACTTCTGCTCCCTAAGTCCTAATAGGCTCTAGCAAGGTTCGATAGATTGTCAATTTCATTTCCTGTCTAATATATTTAGACCATAGTAAAGAGTTAAGAATGTTAACCGCTTTTTTCCCTGCTGCGTTCTGTTTTCGTTGTCTCTTTTGGTAGTGCCTTATTTAGATATTATAGATACGCGATATTTATTTTCATTGCATGTTTTTGTGTTTCTTATTTTAAACCCTGCATCTTCTTCATCTTCTTCTATTTTACGATACTCTGTCTTTGACATATTCATATTGAGGCCCCTTTTTTCATATTATTTCTTTGGGTTTTTAAACATGTATTCCATGTCTTCCTCATCATTCGCTACGACTACCTGATCATCTGCAAAAAATAAAGTTGTTAGACATTTACCACCGCCTATGTCTATTCCCATTACGGATACTTGTTTCCTCCACTGCTCCAGCGATGATTGAATATATATTTTAAATAAGGACGGAGATAGACAACATCCTTGTTTAAGCCCCTTTGTTATTGGAAATGATTGAGATATAAAGTTTCCTTTTTTAACGACACTTACTACATTTTTGCTTGTATAATATTTTTTCCTCTCATTTTAATTTAGTATATCATTCGGCATGTCTCGGGTTGAGCAATAAAAATAAGGTCTTTTCAGTAAAAGGTAATAATAAAAGTTAATATTATTTTATAAATACTGTATATTATAAACTAGTGAATCGTAGGTATTCCGTAACATCTATTTACTATATATTGCATCAAAAAACTTTTTAGAATTAATTTTATCGTAAATTAGAGTTTGCATAATATATGAAACGCTTAGCACACAAGCGACACTCTAAATAAGTTTTTATTAACACAACTTGAATCTTCGCTTAACTAGGTATGACTGAACCAAATTAGTTCCTACTTTATTTAGCTACTTTATTTTATGCAGAATGTTGCAACCAGACGCAATAAGGTTAGCTGCTATTTTAACAAAGTTGAAAACTGACAAATTGTGTTAAGCAAATGCAACGGGTAATGTGTCTACAGTCACGATGCAGCTTAAGTTTTTGTTGTATAAACTTTTCATAATATTTTAAAACAATATTTTATTAGTATGCTTAGCAGCTCTACAAGAAATTTCCTACTGAAAATGTATAGCCTCTATTTATTTACCTTTAATTTATTTGATATTGTTTATCTCTTAATTTTGATTTGTTACAAATTTAAATTCGATAATACCTCTAACTAATTGAGTTGTGGAATTAACAATATAGAGTAGTAGTTGATATTGTGTTGAGGAAACTGGGCGGGTAATTTTTATCGAAAAAGAATTATGTCAAACCTACAATTTGAAACCTAATTTATTTAAAAACAGAGGTTAGATCTTTGTAATTTATTTAATTAATTATGATGCCAATGTACAATACGTTTAAAAGTTTACCAAAAATTTCCCGATCGACTAGTTTTAATACATATCATAAAATGTTATTAATTTTTCCCTTTTAAACCAATTTTTTCATAATTTGGGAAATTCTAATTGTGTATTTTTTCGTAAAATGCAAATTAACAAACAATAATGAATAAGAATGTGCCAAATTGTCTAGTAACCCACACATTCGCTGCCTATCAAAGCGGATGGAACTCGGCTAGGAGCAATTGTGCTTTTTGAAATTTAAATCAGCTATTATTTCTTAATATTGTGTTTTTAAGCTATTATTATCTTCTTCCTATATAAAAAGAGGTGTACAAACGACTCTGCAAAAACTAAAGGAGCATAACAGTTTTAAATGTCGTCTACAAGATATTATCAGGAATTATATACAGCCGTCTGGAATCATTTTCGGAGGAGATGGTTGGTGAATACCAATATGGCTTCAGGTCAACTATAGAGCAAATACATAATATGTTAAGAGATATACATGAAAAATGTGTTGAATATAACATAACTTTTTACAACTTGTATATCGATTTCAAACAGCCATTTGATAGAGTAAATCGACAAAAGATGGTAAAGCAATTATCTATGTTAGGGATAGCCAATAAGTTAGTTAAACTTATACGAATGACTCTGGAGGGTTCCAAAGCTATGGTGAGAATAGATGGAGATATGATGCAGGCCTTCGATATTGAACTTAGAGTTAGACAAGGTGATGCCTTATCAACAACAATTTTTAATCTAACTTTAGAAGCTGTTGTTAGAAAGCTGGATATAAACGGCTGTACTAATACAAGATTTATGCAAATATGCGCATATGCGGATGATGTTGCCATAATAAGCTGCAATAAAACGGTATTAAGCAAAAAAGTTATAGAACTGAAACAAGAAGCTGTTATGTTTGGTCTATATATAAATAAAAGCAAAATAAAATATATGAAGTGCACAAAAACGAATTAAATATGCTTCCACTTTTTCCTACCTAGGCCCAATAATAAATGACAACAACAACATCAGTCAAGAAATACAACCACGGATTCTTAGCGGTAATAAGTGCTTTTATGCATATAAAGACTTAATGAAAAGTAAGTTACTGAATCGTCAGTCTAAGTTAAACAGTAATTAGACCAGTGGTCACAAATGGATGTGAAACGTGGACCCTCTTAACCACTGATGTAAATCAACTGAGAATATTTGAGCGCAAAATACTAAGGAAGATATTTGGACCAACCCCATGCAGTGATGGTTCATGGAGAATTAACATAAAGCACGAGCTGGATGGACTAATGTGGAGCGCAGTTATTGTTAGATTTGTAAAATCACAAAGATTAAACTGGCTTGGTCACCTAGAAAGAATGCCAGATAATCGAGCTGTAAAAGTAGTCTAGAGATGGAAGCCCCAAGGAAACAGAACAAGAGAAAGGCCCCGTAAAAGATGAATAGACGACGTAGAGAGAGATCTTAAAACCATGAACATCAGGCAGTGGCGAAGGAAAGTATCCGACAGGGTAGAATGGAAGAAAATTGTTAAGCAGGCCAAGACTCACAAAGAGTTGTATCGCCATTAGAAGAAGAAGAAGAAGAAATTATTATCATGATCTTAAAGATTTTCATAATTCTGTCAAATTCTTTTACATCATGAGCTAGCGCGTGATCGGCACAAGTGGTCCGTTTTCTCTCCCGATAGCCGAATCACATACTCGCACTTGTCCTGATGTATTTTTATTTATACTAATTTGTAAGTAATAAGTTAAAGTAAATCAAATGTGTTTAAAAACTTAAAATAATATACAAAAATCAAAGTGCAAAAAATTGAATACTCCAGTCTACAAAATAGTAATACTTTTGATATCATCATCATCATCATCAATTAGCCTATATTTGTCCACTGCTGAACGTAGGCCTCCCGTAAAATTTTCGACCTATTTCTATCTTGAGCTTCTTGCTTCCAGTTTGTGGTAATGCGCTTGATATCATCCGTCCATCTAGTCGGTGGTCACCTTCTGCTTCGATATGCCTCTTGCCTTGGTCGACATTCAAGAATATTTCTGGTCAATCTATCATCCGTTAAACTGGCAACATGTCCAGCTCAAGCCCATTTAGCCATAACAATTTTTTCAACTGCATCTGTGACTTCTGTTCTTCTTCTTATTTCTAGGTTTGGTACTTTATCTCTGATGGTAATACCTAATATTGATTTTTCCATAGCGCGTTGTGTAACTCTTATTTGATCTATTGTTCTTTGTGTCACAGTCAGTGTTTCTGCACCATATGTAAGGGTAAAACCTAACCGGTAAAACGCACTGGTTAAAAACCTTTCTTTTTAAACAAACTGGGGTAATAGACTTGAAAATGTTATTAAATCTACCAAAGGCAGCCCATGTGACACCTATCCTTCTTTGTATTTCAGTTGTCTGATTATCTCGGCCGAAGCAAATCTCTACAGATATTGGTAAAATATTACTTGGTCGACGCTATGGCTCTCAATCAGAATTTTACCGCTAACTACAAGGTTGGTCATAAATTTTGTCATGGAGGTGTTAATTTTAAGACATTAGTGACATAATGACAGAAGAATATTTTTAGACCATTAATGTCAATTGTTTTTGACACTTTATAAAGCGTGTGTAACATTTTTGTAGTTTTATCAATAGCTTTTAATATATAAATGTAAAAATACTAAAACTAACACTCCCTAGAATAAACTTATTTTCTTGTAAATATGTAATTTTATATGAATATGGGATATATAGGGCGTACAATTATCAAGTTACTTACATATTAGTTATTAAAGCCTAAACAATAGCCAGGATCTCCAGGGCAGGTTTAACATAATGTTGATCGTATCTTTTCTTTTGCAATTTTTGTAGCCGTTATTACGCTGCTTTTTCTAAATTTTTTTAGCCTGTTTTTCTTGTCGTTTCTTGTTTTGTTCAAAAAACCAGTTTTTTGTGAAATATGCTCAATATAGGAAAATATCAGAAAGTATTTCGCAAGGGAAGATTAACAACCGATTAAATTTTTAAGCTAAAACAAATCCTGATCAATTGCTATGAATACAACATTTCAGCGCAAGTAAAATATTTTTCATTGATTACAAAGCCGCCTACGAGACAATAAACAGAAACAAATTAATGGAAACCCTAAATGAATTTTATGTTCCAGAAAAAATAGTAAGATTGGTAAAAATGACAATTAGACAAACCATTTGTGCTGTTAAATGCAACGGTCCAGTATAAGAACAATTCGAAATAATAAACATGTTCGCCAAGGAGACCCATTGTCTAACTTGCTATTTATTAAAGTTCTAGAAAAAATTGTAAGGGATAGTGGGGTGAATAGGTCCGGCACTATTTTACATAAAGAACACCAATACCTAACATACGCTGATAATGTGGTTCTTATTGCATGTGTTCTTGTTTATTATTTATATAAGCAATTGTATTTGTACTTTTATAATCGAGCTGCATCTTGGGTTGATGTCTCCATGCTGACGACAATTTATAATGCTTCCTCCATTGTAAGATCCTTGTATTCTAGGAGTTTGCTTTGAATATTTTGGTTTCAAAGACCAAATATGAATTGATTCTTCAGGGCCTTATTTAAGTAATCACCAAATTTGCAAGTATTAGCTAATCTACGTAAAGCTGTGATATAACCATTGGCATTTTATCCTGCATGTTGTTTTCTTTGTGAAAATCTGAAATTTTATATTATCTCCAACGGTTCAGGGTTGAAATATAGTTTTATTGTATTTACTAGTTCATCATATGATTTCTCGTCTGGTTTTTCCGGCGAAATCATATCACAAAGAATATCATATGCATCTGGGCCCATGTGGTGTAGAAGGTATGCGGCTTTCTTGTCTTCTGGTACTGCAAAGGCATTGCATTCACTCTGAAGGCGTTGTAACCACTGGTCAACATTTTTTGGATGTGTCTTAAGTTTCAATGCTAAATATGATGTGAACTGAATTTATTGTAGCCTTAGTAATCTTTTAAATGTGTATATAATTGTAAATTAGACAGGATTTTAATTATGTATGTAGATTATTTTTAAATTTTGACTGTAGGTCACCACGGCTACAGTTAGGTTATGTATGTATACCTACCGGCCTTAATATTTGTATTTCCTTGTAGATTCGACCGTCCTCGTCGCCAAGCTGTTATACATGTACGTGTAATGTAATGAAAATGGTGTTGAATATATTTTATGTTCCTTTATTTCACTCACTACAAACGTGTGTGAGGTAACCTACATAACGTAACTCCGTAAGTAATGAAGTCAGTAAGGTCCCATGACATCCTCCAACGCCCAAGTGTCATGTCAGGGAACTACAAAAATCTCAAGTGTATCACACGTTTATCTATTTGTCTTTTATCTATATTTTTCCATGAATCTATATCTTTACCCACTCCCAATGAAGCTCCTAACTTAAGCAACGTGGTCTTTGTTAAGCTTTGGTGAACGATCAGCTTTTTACAATCTATTTTTATTAGCATTTTTAATAAAATATGGCAAACTATGAGCGTTTTTAAAACGAAAATCTAAAATAGGTACTTCAATTAAAAATGTCATTCACATTGACACCGGAACAAATTGGGATATTTATTGACAAAACTCCTAATAAAATTTTTGAGAGGGTTCATATTCTACATAGTTTGCCACAGTACGACAACTTACTATAAAGCATACTTGTTACAAAATTGTAAAAAGCAAGTCGATATTCATCCTTCCCACGTAAAAAAAATTATTCTTTATAATAGGTAAAGAAATAATAAATAAGACTTACTCACAATCAATTTAATTTAACTATCAGACGACCGGTTTCGCTTTCTACAATATGCAAAGCATCCTCAGGTCTCGATACAAAGTTAAACAAATGCCGAAATAATAAAAACCCATATTAGGGTGTTGTCTAATAACGATAAACAAAGTAGGTGTTGTAAATTACAATAATTATGCCAATATTACATGTCTGTGGTTTTATTTAAATGAGTAAGTTGAATAAAAGGTATAAAATTTTTAAAAAGTTTAAACAGACAAGGTAAGGCCCACAAATTGTTATAAAATAGTCTCTTCGATTTTAATAAATTAATAAATGAGCAAATAAATAAATAAAATAAACATTACTTACATGCCGGTACTCTATTAATAGATGGATGGTAGAACATGGTTGAAACTACATTATATTGTTGAATGGAGAACTCAATTCTATTATTGTAGTTGTTTGACAGTAAACGGGAAGTTCTTGAGGAGATAGATTTGATCCAATGAAGAAGAGATATGTGTGAGATTGTTTGTTAAATGTAAGTGATGTAATATACCATTGTGTTATTAAGTATTTCTCGAATAAGTATAAATAGCTTTTAATAACACAATGGTATATTACATCACTTACATTTAACAAACAATCTCACACATATCTCTTCTTCATTGGATCAAATCTATCTCCTCAAGAACTTCCCGTTTACTGTCAAACAACTGCAATAATAGAATTGAGTTCTCCGTTCAACAATATAAAGTAGTTTCAACCATGTTCTACCATCCATCTATTAATAGAGTACGGGCATGTAAGTAATGTTTATTTTATTTATTGATTTGCTCATTTATTAATTTATTACGATCGAAGAGACTATTTTATAACAATTTGTGGGCCTTACCTTGTCTGTTTAAACTTTTTAAAAATTTTATACCTTTTATTCAACTTACTCATTTAAATAAAACCACAGACATGTAATATTGGCATAATTATTGTAATTTACAACACCTACTTTGTTTATCGTTATTAGACAACACCCTAATATGGGTTTTTATTATTTCAGCATTTGTTTAACTTTGTATCGAGACCTGAGGATGCTTTGCATATTGTAGAAAGCGAAACCGGTCGTCGGATAGTTAAATTAAATTGATTGTGAGTAAGTCTTATTTATTATTTCTTTACCTATTTGGAATGGACTCACACAAGCAACACATTCATGATATTCTTTATAAATTATTTTTTACAAATCATAAAAATGAATTTCTAACTATTTAAACTTGCCAAATCCTCAAAGTTTAAAGCCGCTATTATCTCAGATCATCTACCACTATGTACATTGATGGATGAACCAATGTAAGCGGATTAAAGCTTCATGGAGATTGGACATCTACACAAGTAAATGAATAATATATTGATGAATTTATACGAAACAAGATAGCTACAGTAAATACTATTGCCAAACAGGTAAATAGTAATAAAGATTTGTGTACCTTCATCAGCACTCGAAGTTCTAATTATGTTAATTGAAAATTTTTCCAAAGGTAATAATCATTTACGACTAATTAAATGTATTAATTGTAATAATAATACATTTAAGCTGATTGACAAATAAAGCATTTTATTATAAATTTGAAATTATTAATATAGTGTGTATTACTCGCAGGAATGGCTATTATTATTTCGAAATAATAGTTCCTACCTATATAACGTAAATAATAGCTCTTACTGTCCATATCAATATTTACTCATGCTATAATTACGAGGGTGGATTGATATAAAACTAGCCTTTGATAAAAAAAAAAAACAAGTTTTTGGAATTAAATTGATTTATTTCTCAACATAGTCCCCTTTTAGCTCGATACACTTAGTAAGACGATGTTCCATTTTTTTTATCCCATCCAAATAGTATTTTTGCTCGAACTTTTCAAAACAGGCCGAAGTTTCAGCGACATCATCATTTGTTGCGAAACGGCATCCTCCGAGCCATTTTTTTAGGTTTGGAAACAGAAAAAAATCGCCGACGGCAAGATTCGGGGAATACGGTGGGTATTCAACCAATCCATAGCCCAATTCGTGTAATTTTACCATGCAGACGGCCGATCGGTAAGCCGGTGCATTATCGGTGCAATTCGGCATCAAATCGATCCAATAATGCTGCGTAAAACTCAGCATTAATTGTTTTTCCTTTTTCCAAGGAGTCGATGCAGATGATACCCTTCGCATCCCAGAAAACAGTCGCCATTACTTTGCCGCCGAATGTGCACTCTTTGCCTTCTTCGACGGCCCTTCGCCGCGTTTGCGTCACGGCTTCAACTGTACTTTGGTTTCGTATCGGTGATAAATCGGCGAAAAAATCCTTCGTATCGCACCGTATCATCGCCAAAAGCGTCTTCGAAATGTTCACACGTTTTTGTATTTGATCGATAGTTAGCAAACGCGGCACCCATTGGGCGGATAGCTTTTTCATGTCCAAATGATGGTGAATGATGTTGTGTACGCGGTCGTATAAAATTAATTACTATTTAACTGGGGATAACCTAAAATTAAAAATAAAAATAAGTTTATTGACGTTTCAATTTCCACTTCGGAAATCGTTCTCAAAATACAAACAGTAACTTAATTTAAAATGCCACAAGAAAATAGCTTCAGAACGTCGTATAAAATGATTAGGTCTATTAACTCGCGGAGCTAAATTCGACGATCTGCAATAATCATGTCATGGACTTTGTTGATCATTTCCGTCATAGTGACTTCATTTGGCCTTCCGGGACGCTCATTATCAAAAACGAGTGTTTTTGATGATGAGCGTCCACGAACAAATTCAGCTTTCCAAAATTTTACTGTTGCTATCAAAGGTGCAACCTTACCATAAACTTCGTCCAAGTCGGCTTTAATTTGCACCTTTGTTTTACTCTTTTTGTGGAGAAACTTAATCACCGAACGATACTTGACTTTTTCTATTTCTCCGAAAACACTAAATTTGCTTGCTTTTGACGGCTCACTAACAAAAAACTAAACTAATTGTTTTTAAAAATTAAAATTTTGACAGCTGTCATGTCATGAATGGGAAATGTCAACACCGACCGAAACCAAACGGTATCAAGTAGCGCCATCTATCATAGGCTAGTTTAAGCAATATACATACAACAATGTTATATTAAAATTATAATATATAGTTTTATACTTTTTTGAATGATCCAGTAACTCAAATTATCATTTTGATTATTGGCCAAATATATAATTTGGGAGCAAAGACAGAAATGATATGAGAGCATGATTATGAGAGCAAAGACAGAAAACATGGAAAGACTCATAATACAAGGAAATGTAGAAGGCCGAAGATCACGAGGAAGATCCCCAACAAGATGGTAAGTCAAATTACAGGAATATGCCAAAGACCTATGCATGAATTAAAAGAAATGACCAGAGACAGAGATCTCTGGAGACGGACAATACACGACATCACGTCGACCACTACACTCCCCCTGGGGGGTCAGAATTGAAGAGAGAGAGATATATAATTTGGTAGTTTATTCCAGCCACATTCATAAATGAATAAAAAATCATCATTGGTCATCTCCGGGTATTTCGAGCTATATTTTACGAAGCACAAAGTTCCTCAACGGTGTCGATCCCACCTTTAATTGAGTTGTAAAACGTTATAATATTCGGCTTCTGTTGATCATCACTTGATTCGTCTATTTGATCATTATTGTGCATACTTGAGGCCAGTATGACATTTTTCCTTTTTTGGGTACATAGGATACTATTGTAGTATTTTCTTGAAATCCAAATATATTTGAATAAGCAGGTCAATGTTTGGTGTTTATAAACTCCAACGATAATTGTCTTTTGATTTTTCTCACTGCATCGACGTATTATGTCAGATTGTGATCACGACGAGGTTTTGTAATAAGCTCAAAGCTAGTAAACCAATTATCACACGTAAGGTTTCTTCCAATATAAGATATTGGACCAATTAATCTCTTGACAATATACTAACTTGATCATTTTTTAAATGAAAGAGTCTTTCTGCTTGTAAATTAATGTATAATTCCAGATTTAATCCATATTTGTTCAATTTGGAAGGAATATACTATTTAAAACCGCATTTTCCCCGAAATACCTCAAGTTTTTCATCTATAGTGCCATACTCGCTAATTGTGTAGGCATTTTTGTAATTTTTGACAAAACTTGTAAACAGTTGTCTTATAGGTGCTAGTTTATCAGATAATTTTCTTTCGTCTCCAGTTTCTAAATCATAGAATCTAAGATGTCTTAACAAAAATAAAAAACATTGCTGCGACATGGTTAACCAAAACATTTTAACCCTGCTGCCATTTCGCTCCCACAACTGTTCTGTTCTTAACCAGTTACTTTTCAAACATCCAGCTAAATAGAGATATCCTAGTAAAGGATAGCTCTTTTATACATCTCTTTCATTTGATCTATATATTTCTTTGTACTTTCAACAATAATTTTAAAATATCTTCGAAAAAAAAACAAATTCCTAAAATCAATTATGGATTTGGCATTCTTGTCATATGCTTTTACAACCGGTAAGTAAAGAACTTTATTAAATTGGCGAGTTCTTACCGTTTGCACCGGGCAGTGTTTTTTCCAGACTGCTCCATTTTTGCCTATAAAAGTAGCAGTCCGTGAAACTTTTACTAGTATTACATCCATTTGGCAATCATCACCATCACCCTCTTGTTCAGTATCTGAATCTAAAAAATTTTCGATTTTCAACTTTGTTTGAAAGAATGAGTCTATTGTGATTTAAATGCCTGAATGTTCGGTTGCCATGATCATTAGCGCGTATTTCTCTGGCTATCCCGCCAACAGCAACAATTCATCCCACTAGCCAAGTAATTTTTCTTGTGAAACCGGCATCATTAAACAAATATTTGAATTTGTTTTAAGCTTTACCATTGTTTACCATTGTAGCATCCTTGATATGCATTTACAGCGATGCATCTATTGTTAAAATTAATATTCCTCTTGCTTTATCGTTGTCATTTGTCACTATTACCCTTATGCACTTAGATAAGCCTTCTAACACTAGTAAGTTTTCTATTGCAAATGCACAATCACTGTAATTTTATCATCCCTGTAACTTGGAAACAATTACTATAAAGTTACTGGTCACTGTTGTGCAATATCTAAAAATCTCTTATAGCAACTGCTAGAAATAAATAGTGTATTCTGAGAGCATTAACGTCATAGATTGAAATAAATAAGCATGAACACGTTTTAAATTCTCAACACAAACTAATTATATATACACAGTTACCAACCTTTACAGATGAGTAATAGGTACTATACTCTGTTTTTTAACCAGGAGGAGTAAACCAAAAAGACAGATTCACACCCAAGAAAGTTACTAGAAAAGTCACCAAATACATCTTCTTTTTTTGTTGATTATCTCGGCCTTTCGGTAATCGAGTAAACAATATCGGACAACCTTCCACGTCAATTCTAAAATAACTTTGTTAATTTATGTTTGAATAATATTTTTTTCAATTTACTTCCAATAGATATTACAATTATTACAATAAAAAAAGGATGTTTTTCACATTTTTCACATTCGTCTAAGTTTGGTTTTTCACATAAATTTGTATTTTAATTTGCAAATAGATCTAATAAGTATGCAACAAAGCTATGCAAATGCATGTATCAAAAATTAGAGAGAGTTCAAAGATTTCTGAAATACTGTTCTTTTAAACTGCGTAGACCATATTTTTATTCTGATATGATTCATTTCTTGAATATAGGTTTTTTTCTTACCAGAAGAGTTAACTTTGACTTTGATCACTATTTTTAAGCTTAATAATCCAATCTCCTGAATTGCTTCAGCCAATTTGTTTTACATACTCCTTTCCGTTCACTGCTTTAAAATTCACTTTTTCATGTTTCCCATCACAGAATAAATTATGGTTCAAATATAGGTGTGGTCCTATTTGGTAATCAGTTACCTCATTAGATAGATTTGTTTAACTTATTTATCAATATCTTTAGGTTCTATTTGAAACATTATAATGCAAAAAGATACTTTGTATAAATAAGTGTGTACTTACAATTTTTTTTATTGCTGGATTCTTGTTTTGGATTCTTGAGTTTGTAACATTTGTTATCAATAAATAAAATTGACTAAAATTAACAAATTCGATCTACTATGTTACATTTAAGCATAATTTTGCAGTTTTCTTGTGATTATCTACAACCAAGAAGAACAAAACCAACTGTATCAATACAATCAAATTAAACTCAACATTACTTTACAAATGTTCTTTTATTGTGATAAAAACAAAATGAAAATGCTTCTTAACAAGTGTACACTAAATTGAAAAGATAGTTGTCGTTTTTATTATGATAATTAGATATAAAAAACATACATTTATAAATTTATAAATACTTTAAACAATATTTAGTATAAATATCATCTAGAAAAATATCACATTATATAATATTCGCATATCACCAGTCTCTGCTTATATTCTTTAATCGTTTGGTAAATAGTTGAATTCGCAACACCTAAAATTAGCACATTACTTTAGGAAGTCTTGATTTTAATAATAACTATTCTGCAAAACTAACCTGCTGCCTGTTATTTGCTGCTAACTTTTACTACCGTGGCTGTTATTTTCAATCCAGAATTATCAATTTTCATTTTTTTATACATGTTTATAATAAATTGTTTCTTATTTGTTGATAAATGACCCAAATCTACTCGGCGTTTTTAAGGTGGAGAAGAATAATTACCGCTAGTACTTGGCATTGAATCCATATTGTTATCTTAATAACACTAAATAGTTCTGAAAAAAAACTGTTCTTTACATAAATGCAAACGAATAATTTATGAATGTAAGGAATAACGCAGAAAATACAAAAAATCTTCGATCTAAATTTTGAATTTTAAAATTTCACAAATGTCAATAGTGTCAATATGTCATAATTTAGTGGAGTAAGCTTGCCTGAGGTTGGACCAATTACAAACAAGAATTACGGCGCGGAAAATTTGAATTACTCCTCCTGGTTAAAAAACAGACCATAGTTTTGTTCGCGGAGACAGTCCCTGACTAGTTTCTGACTGTTTCGCATGCGCAGTTCTGTTTTCAGGCGTTCGCGGTGTTAAAAATCCAGGACTTTGACAAAGAGTTCGATGTTTGCGGAGAGTTTCAAACTGGTTCATGATCAGTCCATTTGGTTCATGGATTAGAGTGCGGATTTTTAGTTAGCGCAAGCGCTATAGAAACTGTAAATTGTCAGATTCTTTGTTTGTTTTTTTTGGTCAATCGTAATATTAATTACTAAATATATAATACTAATAAACTAAATATATAACTAAAACTCTCATCTTTTTAGCGATATAAATAAATAAGACTAAAAAGCCATTTAATATTTTATTGCCTTATAAATATGGAACTAAAAACAGTACACATATTTATCAGTATTAAAAAATTATTGTTATGAGGATTTATTATTTATTTATTATTACTTATTATTACAATTGTTTGTTAATCTGTGCTAGTACCCTATTTTTTACTTACACATTTTGGCAATATGGCAATATCGTTTTTAAAATAAATTTTTGTTAAACGTCTATGTTCCTCCTTGTACCGGGTGGTCCAATAAGCCGATCTCTCGGCTATATATCAGAAACTATTCATGTTATAACTTTACGAAAAAAAAATTCCTTAGTAAAAGTGGCCAAGAGAAATTGCTGGAAATAACTTTCAAGATTCTGGATTAACCGCTAGGGGCGTAACCTGCGAAGAAAATTTTGAAAACCAGTTTTTTGGGAAATATGTCCAAATATACCACGTGTTAAATAAGTAAACTAGAAAGGGGCATAAATTCTGCACAAACTTGTTTACGTACTTTTTTTTTATTTTTTCAATTAAAGGGTGGGGGAGAGTGGGAAAGTATTTGTGGATAAATACCTATAACTTTGGTTTGGTCCAACCGATTTTAATGAAATTAGCGTCATTAGAAAGAGTGTGGATGAATTAATTCACATCTACTATAAAATACTTGCATTTAGTTTTCATAGTCGTAGGTAGAGGGGACTTTCAAATAAAAAAAATTAAAATTTGTTTTTCTTCAAAATGTTTAATGGAAACACCTATTTATTATAAATTATGATGAAACTGAAATAAATTCGTAACAAAATGGAGCAAACCGCATGTTAATAGCTTTTGTTAAACTCGAGATATGAATAAAAACTCATAAACATAAGTAAGTATAGTATTGACATACCCTGTATTTTAAATTACATAAAAAAATAAGCCAGTAGGTATTTTTAAATTTTTTTATAGCAGAAGAATCTTAATGTTGATACCTATTTTGTAAAAAATAGTTTTTTCGAAACTAAATAGGCTACAATGAATTTGACGGGGAGTTCATATTGTTCATTTATTGACAGAAGTCAAAACATTGTTAAGAAGTGCTATATTATAATTCGAATTAAAGATTGCACTTTTTTCAATAGATATTAATATTGATCATATTAGTAATTAATTATCAGTACAAATAATTCGTGATGAGTATATCAAATTGTATGATATGATTGGAGTTTATTTCGAATGTCACCAAAATGCCGTTATTGCCTCACGTATATATTTTGTAAGATATCGTGACAGGAGACATTATGGCAAAAAAGTATTTAAAAGAAAGGCAAAAAGATTAAGAGAAACTGGTAGTTTTTCTCCTCCTTGTTTTAAACGACGTAGTAGAGTTATGACCGAAGATAATTCAATCAATGTTCTTGCTTTAATTCAACAGTATCTACATATAAGTAGTCCGAAATCTCTACTTCTTTGCCACAATATCTCCTGCCAGGATATCTTACAGAATATATACGTGAGGCAATAGCGCCATTTTGGTGATATTCGAAATAAACTCCAATCATATCATACAATTTGATATAGTCATCACGAATTATTAGTATTGACAATTAATTACTAATATTACCCATATTAATATCTATTGAAAAAAAAATGCAATTTTCAATTCGAATTATAATACATATAACACTTCTTAACAATATTTTGACTGCTGTCAATAAATAAACAATATGAACTACCTGTCAAATTCATTGTCTTAGCCTACTTAGTTTCGAAAAAACAATTTTTAATCATATGAAATAACAATGGTCAAAATAGGTATCAACATTAAGAGTTTTAGCTATAAAAAATTTTGAAAGTACCTACTGACTTATTTTTTAATTTATTTTATAATACAGGGTGTGTCAATACTATACTTATTTATGTTTATGCGTTTTTATTCATATCTCGAGTTCGATAAAAGCTATTAACATGCGGTTTGCGCCATTTTGTTACGAATTTAATCCAGTTCCATTATAATTTACAATAAATAGGTGTTTCCATTAAAAATTTTGAAGAAAAACAAATTTAAATTTTTTCTATTCGAAAGTACCCTCTACCTACGACAATTAAAACTAAATGCAATTATTTTATAGTAGATGTAAATTAATTTATCCATACTCTTTCTAATGACACTAATTTTGTTAAAATCGGTTGATCCAAACCAAAGGTATAGGTATTTATCCACAAATACTTTCCCACTCTCTCCCACCCTTTATTTGAAAAAATATAAAAAAAGTACTTGAACAACTTTGTGCAGCATTTATGCCCCTTTCTAGTTTACTTATTTAACACTTGGTATAATTGGACATATTTTCCAAAAAACTGGTTTTCAAAATTTTCTTCGCAGGTTACGCCCCCTAGCGGTTAATCCAGAATCTTGAAAGTTATTTCCAGCGATTTCTCTTGGCTACTTTTACTAAGGAATTTTTTCTCCTAAAATTATAACATAAATAGTTTCTGATATATAGCCGAGAGATCGGCTTATTGGACCACCCGGTACATATAAACAGAACAACGTGTTAATGTTTTGGGGTTAGAAACAGTCAGAAACATCCGGAAATCGTTCGCGGAGAATTGGCTGTTAAAAACTATATAGTAAGTAATCGCGCCAGCGCACAATATTAATCCCAAATCACGTTGACCACATTTTAAGGTATTCTATTTCATTGTACCCGATTTCCTAGCACAACCATTGTGGTCGTTAATGTTTAAATCGCAGCATCTACAACTTTCTTTAGTAAATACCAAAAACATTGGTACAGCACATTTTGCAATGTTTAGTGTAACTTAACCTCCTTGAATCCCAAACGTCGTTATTTATTGTTATGTTTTTTTTTTAACTAAATATTAGAACATACGGTTCGTCCCAAACCCTTTTTTCAGTGCGTCATAGTTGATCGAATTCTCTCTAACGCATAAAGCTGGAAAAGACAGAAAAAGACGTGAGTCTGTGATTATTATACATAGAACATAGAAAATTATGTATCGTTCACGAGTATTTGCATATTAAAGCGAATTCTACTTACGGATGTATAAGTAATTGGTTGGAGTTTAGAATACGCTAAATAGATATCCAATCAATGATGCGCATAAATATAATTTGACGCAGATTATCTTGATCATGACAATACTTTCACAATGTCAACTGATAAAATGATAATTGTCATTCCAGGTTAGTATTATCAGACATTTTACAGTAAAAATTTAATTTTGTATTTATTGTCATAAAAATATTTTAAATATGCCGAGATATACCGAGAAAGAATAAAGACTACATAACTATTTAAAAAAATAACCTTTTCACATTTAGTCGGTTACGTTCCTGCAAGAATTTCTGTCAGATTTAACTAAAATGTCAAGCAATAATTTTCGACATTCTTAAAATCCTATATGACGTCACATTTAGTGACGCACTGAAAAAAGGGTTTGGGACGGACCGTATTAGAAAATAGTCAAAAATTCAATAAATTTTTGTCTTTTTATATCATCTTCCGTAACTATACTATTATAATTTTTTTGCGTTTTGTTATGTGTCAATATTGAATTTTTTATTTTCTGTATGTCACTGAAATGCTCAAATTGCTGTATGTCTAGACCACATCTACGATATAACGGCGTAATTGAAAATATGGTCACGGAAAATATTGTTTTCGCGACATATCGTTTACGAGAGACATCACTTTTGTTGTATGTTAGTTTCTACTAGTTTACCGTAATAGTTTTGTAATAGAATTTTCCCGAAAGGATTTTTTTTAAATTTAATTTTAGTTACGTATGTCATCCATTAAGTTAAAAAATATTTTATAATTGTTTTACAATAACAATACGTAACGTAAACGTAAAGAAAATAGAAGTAAATCTAATAGATCTTCATTCTTACTTTTTGTCGAATTTGACTCTTATGATGTATAATCTACGTAAAATAATTTATTTGTTGTAATGTTGTAAGCTCTAATTTTGACACATTCATGTAAAAAATTTCAGATTGGTAGGTATGGTATCTCTCAAATATGCAAAGGTATGTCTCTCTCTCTCTCTCTCTCATATCTTAAATATGCATAGAGGTAGAGGGAATCATGGCTGTCGAAATAAACCAAGGGATTTATTTCAAAAGATCAAACTCTTTACCAAAGAATGTAAATCTCAATAGTGGTTTGTAATAGACAAGAAAGGTAATCGAAAGACCGATATAAACTGCGCTACAGGCCTTGTAGTCCCTTGGCTCTTAAAATCTTGGTTATATCCTTTCATTTTTCTCGGTCCCTTGCTTTGTCTCTCCAATTTCTCAAGCCTATTTCTAAGAACCGATACTGACGAAATATTGTAAACATAGCGAAACTACTGTGGTAAGCTATATACAAATACCAAGGTACCAGCAAAAAATCAGTGGCCCTCTGAGATCGTAGAGAACCCGCTGTCTTACTCGCTGAAGTCAAAGATGCAAAGATTAAATCGCTAAAGAGAAATAAATCCCCTTCTTCTTCTTCTTCTTCAGTGCCTTATGCGGTCTGGAGGTTGGCGATCATCAAGGCTATCATGGTTTTGTTGACTGCCCTGCGAAACAACTCTGCGGAGGTCATCCCAAACCATTGTAGGAGGTTTTTTAACCACGAGATACCAGGGCGTCCCGGTCCTCTCCTACCAAATACTTTACTCTACATAACGAGTTGAAGAATTCGATATTTTTCTTCGTTCCGCATTACGTGCTCAAGGTACTCAAGCTTATGTTGTTTCACCAACTCATAGGCACTTCGTTTTCTTTTCTCATGCGCCGTAGGACCTCAACGTTGGTGACATGGTCCACATACGATATTTTTAGTATCCTTTTGAAGATCCACATCTCGAAGGCTTCAATCCGCTTTTCTGTGGCTTGCGTCAGTGTCCAGGCTTCAACTCCATATAGTAACCCTGGAAGAATGTACCACCTTACTATCCTCAACTTGGTTCATAAACTGAGATCACTGCAGTACAGCAAGGATCTCAACTTGATAAATGTAGACCGTGCCATTTCAATTCTGCATCTAATCTCTTGAGCGTGGTCCCATTGTCAGTTGAGGGTAGTTCCGAGGTAAGTGAATCTGTTGACTCTCTGGATCCCTCCGCTACCTGCCATTAGTGTTCTGGGATCTTAATTGGCACAACTGACAACCATGAATTTAGTTTTTTTAATGAAATCTGTATCTGAATGACCACAGGTGTAATATTTGTGATCAGAAGATGCTGTTTTAGTTTTGACTAGGAGCAGTCTCATTTAGTTTTCAGAACAAGAGTTGGTTTATTTTGGTATTATTTAATATAGCTCACTCAAAGTTCAAGTTTTCAATATTATTAGTATTTTGTCTTTTCTTTTATATACGGTTTATGTTGTTTGTTAGTGTCCATGTTGTCCCATGTTGTTTGAAACCATTTTTTTAGTTCTTGTTAGTGGAAGTGTGAACTTTTGGGAGACAGGTTAGAGACCTCATTTTTATTTACCAACTGATTACCAAGTCAAGAGCAGAAGTTGCAGCAAACTGATTGAGTTTTGGATTTCAGTATGCGGGAGTGCAAGTGAGACTTACTATCAGGTGATAAATGGAAACGGTTGTTTCTTAAAAATTGTCATATTTTCTACTAGTTTTTGAGGTTGATTTTAGTTATTTTGTGTGTTTGCGTTCATCCAATTTTTGAAAAATGAAGTGTACTCAGGTTAATCATTTGAAATCAGGAGAGTTATCTTATGAGCTTTTCATAAGAGGTAAAAATGTTCCAAATAAGACAGTTGATGATAAGAGAAAGATGTTGAAAGCTTTGTTGGACATGGAGGCCACGTTGTCTTCAAGTTTAGTCGATTTGGTTAATAATGTAGTAGATCCTGAGAAAGAGTTGTGTGAGATTAAGTTGATTATGGAGGATTTATGTATTAGTGCTCAATCAATAAATGTAGAATCAAATAAGGCTGATTTTGCTAGATTTGAGACAAGGTCTACACATTTAGATACCAGATTAGAGAATTTCCCTATAGATGATGTTGAGGAAGATGTAAAAAAGTTTGTCAATGAGTGTAAAGATGATTTGTTGTTGTTACAGGGTGATGTGTTAGAAAAACTAGAATTAACTGATGATTTAGTAAAACCATCCACTAGTAGCCCAGTTTCAGTCCCTGTAGTTCCCAGTTGTACAGTCCCAGCTCCAATAATACAGGTTTCAACTCCTGTCATTATTTCTGATCTACATTTTAAGTTTAATGGTAAAAGTAAGGCCCTTTCCACATTTTTAGAGAAAGTTAGAGATTCTGCTAGGTCTCGGAATATTTCCGAAGACATCCTGTTTCGTTCAGCCATTGAGTTATTTAAAGGTAATGCTGCTATTTGGTAGAGGAGTGTTAGAGATACAATTAATAGTTGTAATGAGTTGGTAGCCCTACTCAAATCTGCTTTTTTGCACCCAGATTATAATGATAATCTCTTCGATAAAATTAAAAATAGAAAGCAAAAAAGGAACGAATCCATAACCATTTATTCAGCAGTGATGGAAAACCTTCTTAAACGTCTGGAAACATATCCTAGTGAAGCCCAAAAAGTAAAAATAATGAGAAAAAATATTTTAGTGGACTATATTCCACTGATAGCCCTTCAAGATTTTGCTACAGTAGCAATGTTAGTAGCAACTATGAAACGTTTAGAGCAGAATGTCTTGCCCTTGTTGCAGACTACTAAAGGTCTTGCATGTATTGCAATTGATGATTCAGAAAAACCCAAAGAACAAGTTCATGTGGTGAATAATCAAACCAAGCAATATAGAAGTGGAGTAGGTAATAGACAGAACAGAGAAGAAAATTCTTCTAGGAGACCCAATCCCAAATATAAGTGTGAAAATAATAGACCCAGTTCACCAGAGAATACTGAAATATGAAATCAGTCTTTTTCATCCCCACCCCCAATGATGCAATCTTTTTCGTCCCCATCTCCATTAATGCAGTCAGTCTATTATCAAGCCCCTAGAAATCCTAAAAATATTATTTGTTTCAATTGTAATAGACCACGTCATATTTCCCGTGATTATAGAAGCAAGTCAGTATCTTGTTGGCGTTGTGGTCATAAAGGTGTGATCATATCTGCTTGTCCTAAGTGTAGTATTTCGAATAGATCTAAGTTTAATAGATCTTACAGGCCATCGTTAAATCCAATTTTTAAAAAGAAAGGTTTTGATAGTCGTCCCCATGTTAGTATTTCTGTTTTTTCTAAAAACTTTGTAGTTCTTTTAGACAGTGGTTGCACTACATCCGTTGTACAGCGTTGATACAAACCAAAAAGCAGGAAAGGAGTGGTACAGGTAAAAAAAGTTTTGCACTGTTTAGGTCATAAGGGTAAACAATTTTTTACGGTCATTTGGGTAAACCACAAGCAACAAGTCTAGCCAGATCGACAACATTTAATAAAACAAATGTTAATTTTTTTTAATAAACTGGAGGAACTTATGGTAAGATACACATTGAGTCCGGATATAATTTATAATTTAGACGAAACCGGACCAACCACGGTGCATACCCCGGTTCGTGTTATTGCAACGAAAGGAGTTAAACAAGTCAGCAGCATCACATCGGCTGAAAAAAGTGTAAATGTGACTCTAATTTGTTGTATTAATGCTATTGGTAATTGTGTACCTCTTTTAGTCGTATTTTCGTGTGTGTTTTTTAAGGAACACATGCTGAAAGGGTCTCCAATAGGTAATGTTGGGAGCGCGAATCCTAGTGGATGGTCTAACTCTACGATTTTTGTTGAGTATTTAAACCACCATATAAAACATACAAATTCAAGTACTGACATCAAATCACTACTGATTTTTAACAATCATGAGAGCCACATTTCAGTGGAAGCTTTAAATTTAGCAAAATCATCGGGAGTCCTCATGGTTACCTTTCCACCCCACACCGTCTACAAGCTAAACCGTTAGATAGGTCGGTTTTCAGGCCTCTAAAGAAATATTAAAATACAGCTTGTTCCGACTGGCTAATTGCACATCCTGCAAAAACGATGACAATCTATGACATTGCTGAGTGTTTTGGAAATGCATATCCACAGGCATTTACACATAAAAATATCCAGTCTGGTTTTACCGTTTCTGAAATTTTTCCATTCAACAGAAACATTTTCGAGGAACACGAATTTCTCCGTTCTTATCTTACGGATAGACCACTAGTTGTCAAAGAGTCAAGAGATAATCAAAATACCTCCGAAACCAATAGTTCCCCGAATATTTCTGTAGAGGGTCTAGGAATGCCTTCAGGAACAACTAGTATGTTTAATGATCCTAGTTCGTTCTTAGTATTCAATGAATTAAATCAACATAAAAGCCCCGAACAAATTTGCCCGTTTCCCAAGACAGCTGCTAGCAAATTTACGAATAAAGGAGGTAAGAAACTAGGGCGCTGTAGAATAGTTACAGATACCCCAGAGAAGAACGAGATTGAAATGATGGCGCTCCTTAAAACCACGAAGAATTTTGTTTCAAAAAAAACAAAAAGCAACCAAAATGGTTCTTGATAGTAGTTCTGATGATGATGTAATAAAAAAGCGAAATAACATGCGACGACTGACTAGATGACGTGGATTTTGCCAATGCAGAAGAGGAAGATAAAGATTTTCTTGAGTATGGCAACAAGCCCTGCGTGGAAGATTTTATTTTTGTACAAATTGCAACATAAAAGACAAATCGATATTTTGTTGCTAACGACACTATCTATGACTTGCCTGACGAAGATATGGTGATGAAACTAGGAGCCCCTTCAGTAATGGGGGGCACTGCCAGAAGAAATGCTAAGATGACATTTTCTGTCGATTTATCTGCATTTCACGTCCAATAAATAAGTGTTTTAAAGTACACATACTTATGTTCTAAAGTACCAACCTCGTGTTTACTTTGAGACGTTTAGGATATGGTGAATTTTTCTGTATTCATAAGCATATTTGCTATTAGAATTAATATTTTATTTTTTTATTTGTTTACTTAAAGATACTCTGTTTAAAACAAATCTTAGTTCGAAATAAAATTTAAAAACTACTTAAACTTGCTTTTATTTAAAAATCGTTCCAAAGTACAAGGATCTCCCGTATTCCATAATTTAGCCGTTCACTGTATTCTTTCTTCGCGGTAAATTACAGAGAGCATTATTAAGATACTATTATTTATTGATTGATATTAATGTATATTGTGTTGTCTATATTACGACTTGAGTTATAGTATTCTCTGGAAGAAATTTCGGTATCATGATGTCTGTTTATGGTAATAACTCAAAATAAAAAAAAAATGAGTAACAACAGTTTTCGTTGGGAGGGTCGAATAGGTAATAAAAACTAAAAAGACGAAAATGTTTATTTTAAATAACAAAATGCTAACAGACAAAACTCAAAAATAATATGTTTGTAAAAATAAATTGGAGAAATTTTTCTTTATTATTATATTTATTTTCGCTTCATATAAGTAACAGGCACATGAGTAAAGAAAATTTAAGATAATTTATAACGTCTATTACTAAATACACTTGACAGAAGCGTGACACTTACTACAATAAAATAACAGCTTAAACACTACTTAAAATAGGCATTATCAAGAAATATAATAATTAAAGAATTAACTATAATAATATGTTGAATATCTACTTGTTTGCGTCCTTTACATCCGATCTGTAGGGATGTAAAAAAAGGGTAGGTATACCTATATTACAACAATATAATTATACACATTCCTTGAACTCAATAAGTAATTGGTTTGTGTTAAGATTCTAAATTTACAATATAATTTTAAGACCAAACCAATATATCAAACGCCTAATCCGACATATGGTCAATCAAAAATTAATACTACACAAAAAGCAAAATTTCCAATTGTTAAAAAAAATATTCTATATTACTGAACACAATATAATTATTTTATATAAAACTTGTCTGCTAGTAAACAATCATTTTTAAAGCCATTGCATTATAATAATATATAAGTACAATAAATGCTTATTATATTCAAGTAATACCAAAGTTAAACCAAATTTCTTTAATAGATGTCCACAAGTTTTTCAACTATTTTGTAATATTGGTTGCCTACAAGTAGATTATGTCTGGAGTCTTATTAAAAGTTAAAATATTACTGTATAAACAAGACTGTAGCTTTTAAAGGACTATGGTAATTATTATTATTTAATAATAATTTTTGTCTATTCATTTTTTAAATAAAAAACTACATTTTAATGGCCTAGCACGGGTCAGTAAATACTAAATATTTACCTTTAATGTATTTGTAAATATAAACAAAGTTATGCATACCTATACAGTCATAGTATTTGGCCAGAAGCTTTTATATTCAAAAATGTTCGTGAGGTAGCCAGTTGTTTGACCAGTTCTCTGATACCAGAACGGCTTAGAACATCCTAGAATATAAGTAGGTTCCTACCAATAACAAAATATTAGCAAACGAATACCAAGACAAACTTGAGGCTGAACTGCAAACTTTGTCTTGAACTAGTGCTAAATAGTCATCTACTATCTTGGAAGGGTCTTTTGATTCGCATGTATTTAGTTTTGAAGTGATGCACTTACGTCCAGACTGGAAGTCGCTGCAACAAAATAAATTCAATTTTAAATAAATAAACTGAACGAAACAACTTTTTTAAAACTGAATTTGATCTAGGATTTTTACATTCATTGAAAAATTCTGCTCATTGAAATTAAATACTTTATTATAGTTTTTATTACTTTTTAGTGACTTGATACGTCACATATTATACCAGTAACAAGGTACATTATTAAAGTGCTCCGAAAAATTAAGATTCGTTTTAGAGGAGCTGTACCTTTTGAGAAATAAAATTTGCAAATATGTTAACCCTGTATTGCGTCATAGGCCCAAACGAGAACCTAACATTAAAAAATTCCGTGAGTAATGTCTTATTGTACAATTTTTAATATTTAAACACGATATTCCTAATGTTAGGTGGAAGTTTCGATTGATGTGAGCAATGTTCAGTTTCAAAACTATACCACAGAATAATAAACAATCAGAATGCCCACTCTCAGATGCCGCCTTTGAAGTTTTTCAGCACGCGCGCCATGTTTTAGAAGGAAACACATAACACAGACATATGATTTGTTAGGTTATGTAATTGTTTATATTTTGTTTAATTATATTTATGTTATTATATTTAATACTGTTAATATAATTGTTGTCCATGATTGCTGTAAGTCCACTAAACTAGGTTAATTTTCTATGCACACCACATAAACAACACTGGTTCCCTTTAAAACATGGCGGAACGTCTGCGCGAATGAGATGCGCGTACTTAATTTTCCATGGAGAGTGGGTGAGTGGTATTTTGATTGTTTATTATTCTCTGACTATAATTCTCTGTTTTGTCTTTTTGCTCGATGGACTATACGTAGCGTCGAAGGTATAGGTAGGTTCGGTATAACCATATGAGTTTTTGTGTTTTGATATTATACACCTACAAATGAAGCAAGTTTTAAAAATACAAAATATAATCATAATTTTATAGGGATAAATATATCAGGGATAAGGCATCCATTCTCGGTTAAAAAGGAGATAGCTCGAAAAAATGGATGAAATTGTTTTTCTCAAGACATCCTGGAAAGTGCAGAGCTCAAAAACTCAACTAAGCCAGAGCCCAAAGATTGAGTCTTACAGTTATAAGTAACTACTTCGAAAAACATCGACAGATTTTATATGAGAACGGCTTCGCAGGAAAAACCTGCAGAAATTAACATAAACGATAAAGGATGCCAGGACTGCATCACCATCAAACTGTATTGGCTAGTAAAGGTACCAAAAAACGTGGCATGTGGCAATGGCATTCCGCAACTTATAATTAGGAAAGAACAAAGGGTTAAAAGTCAGAACGGTATTATAATCTTCCAGTAGAAACAAAAATATTAATGACAGCAGAACCCTTAATAAAGTAGTAAGATCGCTTTTTCCGATTTCAAAATCCTAGACTAGCTCTTTAAATTTTTGATGTAGCTTTATCACCTTTAGATGGCATTCGAATTGTAGAAGCTGTAATGAAAAAAGATGACACTCTGTTTTGTTGCATGACCAACACCATCCATGAGATTTAACTACTTGATTAAGCAGTCTTTAGGAGTTTTTGGGTGAATCATACTAATGAACGTACCATCAACTAAGCGAGATTTGGGAAAATATTTACGCTGGTTTAAAAAAATTCAATGACCCAAAAATTTTTTTTTTTTTTCTGGATTTAAAGCAACTGTGGTATGGCTGTGGTATGCTGCCTTTGCCCCGAGTTGTCAGACACAACGAAACATTGAAACAATCGCCGAAGATTATCCTTAAACCTAACCAGAGATGCTACTTGCCACTTGCCACGTGCCACGTTACTTTGGTGGGCGCTCTCACTTAAATATTGTATACATTTATACCTTACCGTGGCCTTATTTGGTGTCCTTACCTTACTTCAGCAAAGAAATAATGAAATAAGTCATATGCGTAATCTATTAAGTTATTGTATAATGTAGCTGTCTCCCTATGAGTTTTACCAAGAAGCGTGTTAGTAGCGGATAACTTCGAGGTTCGAGGTTGTGAGCTCATACTTATATCTGGGATCATTAATCACAAACACAGGGTCATTACAAGAAGAGATTAAACGTAGATGTAATCTAGCAAAAGTTGCCACAGCAAAAATGACCAAAATATGGAAGGAATCTCAAATTTCAAGAGCGATAATAATGAGGTTGATCAACTGCTTAATATTCCCAATACTGACCTACGGATATGAATCTTGGACTCTGAGACAATCGGAGAGAAGAAAGATAGACGCCACTGAAATGTTCTGTTTGAGACGAATGTTACGAATTCCTTGGACCGACCGTAGAACAAATAATTCAATTTTAAGAGAGCTAAAAGTTAGCCAACGACTCCCTAGTAAAGTCTATCTCCAACAATTAAAATATTTTGGGCATGTTATGAGAGCAAGCACAGAAAACATGGAAAGACTCATAATACAAGGAAAGGTAGAAGGCCGAAGATCACGAGGAAGATCCCCAACAAGATGGATAGATCAAATTACAGGAATATGCCAAAGACCTATGCATGAATTAAAAGAAATGACCAGAGGCAGAGATCTCTGGAGACGGACAATACACGACATCACGTCGACCACTACACTCCCCCTGGGCAGTCAGGATTGAAGAGAGAGATGTTCTATTTTTCCTTTCTGTTACAATCTGACATTCTTGTTCAAAACAGTCATGAATTCTTGTTCTTCTTTGTTTACTTCCATGTATAGTAATTCTTCATTTACTTCTTTCGTGACGTTACTGCACCCTTCCCTTACCACACTTTCGAACGTAGAATAGAAGTAGAATACGCATTTGCTGCTCTTATGGTGCGGACCTTATTACATTTGATTGGTGTCTTTAGTCTTACTATAACTCCGTCTGGTTATTTCCAGGTGCCTTTGTTTATATCTTTTCTCGAACGAAGTTAAAATTATACAATCAATTATTCGTTATTTTTTAAGCACCAAATTTGTTCATTTTGATGGGCTCATTCTGTTATCATTCCTTTTTCTTCCTTTGAGGGAATTTTTAGTATTTTATTGACGCTTAAAATATGAAAGTATTTGCTTCACTGTTTGTGTGGTTGTAGCAATCTGCTGATTCAGCTGTTAATGCAGCGATTGTGGATTTATTTTGCTGTGTAAATACACACATCAAAATAATCTAGGGGACAAAAAACAAAATGCTAGATTACAGACTGATAACAAATATTTTTAATAAAAAGTTATAAATATGTGTCCTAAATATAAAATACCCATTTTTTCTTAGAATTATCGCAACAGCTCTTAAGAAAATTAAAAGAAAACTCCAAGTCAAAAAATGGTAACAAAAAAAATGATATAATTTGTTGCATCTCGACTCCCAACAAGGTAGCCTTTAGGTTAAGTTAGCGTAGCATATAATCTCCACGGTTGTTGATTACTGTTTTATATCTGTAAGGTAAACTCATGATCAAATGGTTAATGTCTTGCTGCGGTATTCTGTTCCACTCCCTTAAAAGACTCTCAAACAGTTTCTGTCTTGTATTGAACGAAATATTTTGTTGTAAAATGCGTCTGCCCAATACGTCCCATATATGATCAATTGGGTTTAAATCTGGGAATTAAGCAGGCCATGGTAATACCTCAATTTCATTATCTTATATGAATGCTCCTGGCAGTATTCCGTCGCGCATTGTCGTGCATTAATTGACATTAAGAACCAGCTTGTTGTACAAAGGGTACAAGAATAGGTTGGAGAATAATATCGTGATAGTCTGTTGTATTTAGATACCGTTCCAGACTAACGAGATTGGTTCTTGCACCAAGAGTGATGCCACGCCATACCATTAAACTTCCGCTTTCCTGTCTATAAACCTCCTACACGGTGATCAAATCGTTTAGCATTGCCAGAACACCTCGAAAATCTTGTTCGTCTTGCTCGTCACCTATATCTGGTGAAAATCCAAATAGGGACATATATGGGAATAACTTAGACGCCCACTCATGTTTAACGCAAGCGGCTTGTTTGTGTGCCCACTGAGAGCAAGTCGATAAGCGCGACTTCATCTAGATAAAACAGGCACGCTCACAAGTCTTCGAGCATTTAACCCTACTTTATGCAGTCTATTTCTAATGGTTTGGCCACTTACAAACACCTGATTGGTTGTTGCAGCCTTATTTGTAATTGTTATGCATTTACAGTGCGATCTCGCAAAGCCTACAACTTACAACAATAAAACGGAATAATGACATTTATGTTCGTGTGCACGACCTCAACAACGTCTCTTTTACTTCTGCCAGCTTGAAATATCCCGATTGTACGCCACTGCGATTGGCGATTTAAATTATGTCTCTCTATTATTAGCCATTTTAAAACTAAATATAAATTCACATAGACATCGAAAATCAAGAACCGATCAAGAAATATTACTTGTTATCTTATAGACAAAACGCTATTGAAGTTTTGTTAAATTTTTTATAGCCATTTTGCTCAGCATTACCATCGAAGTTGGTACAATAATCAACTAAATTTTAAAAAAGATTAAAAACATGATTTATTTATTTTTATATTTGCAGCTTACACTGAAGTAAAGCTATTAATGTCGGTGTCCTCTAGATATTTTTATGTGTGTACATTTCGACATAATATCAGGAGATTGATTAATTCCGTTTTTAAATAGACTTTTCGGTTGACACTCAAGAGAATTAAATTTTTCTCAGAAATAAACTTCGAATCTTGATAATAGCCTTTCTTTCTGTTTACTGCCGTAAACGTAATACGTAGAATCAATTGCGGGGAGCATTATATCTTTAACAATATGATTCATGTAATGCAGGGTTCGATGTATAACTGCTTTTAAATAACGTTTTGCTTGTTTTTAGAAGACATTTATACAGACCAAACAAGAATTAACAATATGATTCATGTAATGCAGGGTTCGATGTATAACTGCTTTTAAATAACGTTTTGCTTGTTTTTAGAAGACATTTATACAGACCAAACAAGAATTAGTACAAGCGAATCTAGTACTCTTTCTATTGATAGACTTAAATAATTAAATATTCTTCTGGAATAAAAATGATATACTAATTTAAGTATTTCACAGTTTTATGTATATAGTCGATTTCTTTTCATACAAGTTATTAATGTGAATGAGAACTTATTTGATAAGATTAAATTTATGATTTTTATTATTAGAAATAGAAATATAATATTTTATTATTACAATGTAACGTGACTGCAAGAAAACATATTTTCCTATGCGCCGACAATTATCGAACTTAAAATTTTCTATAATTAATGATGAGCACGTGATTTCGGCTACATTTCATCACTTACCGCGCGTGATTTTGGATGACTAACTTCATTTTATATTTGCCAGACAATTAATAATAAATTGATAGAATAACTTGGTAGTTTTAATATAACAGTAAAATTATTTGTGTTCTTTTATGAAGAGGCGTTTGACAGAGTAAGGCGTTTGACGACCAACTCATAACAATTTTGAAACTAAAGAAAATAGAAAATCGAGATAAAGAATAATAGAAACCTAGCCTAACCAGTCAGCGCATATAAAATTGATAACACATAATCGGATAACATTAAAATTAAAAGAATGGTGCGGAAGGACAGCATTCTTTCTCCATTTCTATTTTAGTTGTACTCGGAAGTTCATCATACTCGGATCATGCAATAGGTATTGTAGAAATAAATAGCTGGCGTTTTAATAAAACGCCAGCATTTATACAATCCCTATTAATAACTTAAGGTATACAGATGACACCGTATTAATGACAAGGAATATTGAAAATTTGTAGAGAATACTCTAAATACGGCAAGTTTACATTATGGTTTAAACTTGGATTAAACAATGTTTCTAATCTTTATCAAGAAATCAACAATAATGCCCAACTTATTATTGGGCGCCAAAATATCAGATGTGTTAGAACTTTAATGAATGAGATAATGAGGATAACGATAATGAATAATGATATGGTATAGAGACAGCCATTATAACTAAATGATAAGAAAAGTAGAAGTTTTCGAGACATGGCTTTACAGAAGAATCCTGAGAATATCTTTCGTAGACAAGTCACGACAGAAGAAGTCTGGCGAAGACTTTCAAAAGAAACAATATAATGAAATAAAGGACGAAAACTATAATACCGTATCTACATGGTCAGAAAAAAAACTGAAAAATATCATAGAGGGAAAGATTTTATGAAAGGATAAAAAACCGACAAATTGGAATCCGGAACATTACATATATATACTTCATCTAATTTAGATAACGACTTACGTCATTATATACGTCAGAGATCGAAGTTGACATAGTTGCCAAAGTATAAAAAAATCCTGACTCATTTTAAATCAAATAGGTCACATAATTATTGCAAAAGTATTACCATCTCTTTACAACGACTATTTAAATTCTTACTTGACATTTTTGAAATAAAACACACTAATTTTGTTCTAAAAAGAACAGATTTTATTAAATAGGTAAAAATATAAAACAAGAGGTATTCACTTTAAAATTCAAAATAATAAAGTACAAAAGTGTCAACACCGCAACTGTCAAATAAGTGTTACCAATTTATGCAAAATTTTACCTTCGTTCGATTACAGTTACAGTGTGTTTCGAACAAATGTTCTTGATAAAAACTCTTTATAATGGATTTATACATATTAAATGAAACATATTATTGTGTATTTCTTTAAGTTAACATTAATAGAAATTTTTTAAATATTATTTCTACGCGTATATAATAAAATATGCCTAGTGGCTGTAATGCCAGTGTACTCGATAAAGTGATTCTAAAAAGAACACACCTAAACCCTAAATATTTCGTGTTGGTATCATATGACGTCACAGGCTATGACGCCTATGACGTGCATCGTTATATAAATTAGATGAAGTGTATATATATATATATATATATATATATATATATATATATATAGCGTCATATCGCATCAATGATAAAATGGCGTAAAATTAAATTGTATACAAATAATAGTTTTAAAATGCGATATTGAGGATGTACACTTTTATTAATAAGGTCTATGTTTTGTCTAATCGATCACGATGGTCGTGTTCTTTTATTTCAGGAGAACGATATCTATCTGGTGCTACTTAAAAAGTTGACAGATTTGTTTGTGGTGTATTCAGTTATGTCGATAACGTCCTATATGAACATATGTGCTATACGTTATTCACTTCGATTTTATTTAAATAATTAACAACTTATAAAATAAATCAAGCTTTGCTTATAAAATTCCTACAAGTATGCTAAATTGACCTTACAGAATGACCAGCGACGAGTCTCGTTCAAAACACCATGGAGCACAAGTGAGATATGCTTGATCGACCTGTTTAGAATCGTCTGCCTTCATCATAGATCAATCATATCATTGAAAATCTGGGAATGAGAACATAACAGTTTTAACCGCTGTAATTTATATTGATAGGGCCTGAAAAATGTCAACTCTACTACCACCATAAGTGCTTCAGTTGTATCTATCTATTAGCAAACATAATTATTGATAAATTTAATTGTTTGTATACAAATGAATTTTTTATGACTTACCTACAAGTCTCTTCATCATAAGCAAACAAGGCTTTTTGCTACTTTGTTGTTTTTTGTCTCTTCTGCACGGTAGTTTTTGCACATCCTTGGATGTCTTCACCTACAGATTGAAGGCATTGGATAGCTCCACCGTTAATTAATTCTAGAAAAGCAAATTAAGATATTAAAAGAAGAAATCAAAATTATTTTTCAGCTAAATTCTTCAAGAATTTATATATATATATATATATATATATATATATATATATATATATATATTATATATATATATATATATATATATATGTGTGTGTGTTGTGTTGTGTTGTGTGTGTGTGTGTGTGTGTGTGTGTGTGTGTGATTATATAAATAATCATTTAAACTTCTTAAAAAATACCCTATCTCACCGTCAAATTATCTGAAAACTAAAAAAAGTATCCAGCAAGACCACTTATCTCTCATTAAACATTGTATGTCCAAAATTTATTTTGTCCTGCAAAATCAATTCTACAGACAAATAAATGGTGCCCCAATGAGCTCCCGACTATGTCCAATATTTGCCAATATCTTTATGAAAGACTTTGAGTGAGACGGAAGCACTATCCACATCAATGCTCAAACCCACATGGTATCTACGATATGTTGACGATCTATTCGTCATTTGGCTCCACCGCAGGGATGCAATAGTGTCTTTTCAAACCCATCTGAATGGTATGCTTGCTAGTGTCCAGTTCACGATGGAGATAAAAACTGATTCATCGCTATTGTTTCTCGACGTTATGATAAAGAAAAGCCAATCCCAAGGTTTTAATCATGCTGTTTATCGAAACCCCACCCTTACCAATCGTTACTTGCATGCCAACTCTTATTATTCCCCTTGACAAATTAATTCGGTCATTAATAACCTTCTCTCTAGATGAATACGCCGCTGCGATGGTGCAAGTAGATCCGCTAAGCTCTCTAGTGTAAAACATGCTCTCAATAAAATGGTTACCGCGAAAACCATATAAATAGGAATCTCCACAGACATCAATCACCCACTCAATTTTAACCCAAAGACTCAGACTCTCATTATAAGCTTTTCTTCGTTACATCAAAGGTGTCACTGACAAAATCGACAGAATTCTTAAAACAAGAGGAATAAAGACAATATTTACCCTCCAACAAAAACTTTTCAGTTTTGCTCGATCAGTCAAGGACAACATTACAAATGGATGATTTCTTCAGGGCATTTCGTTTGAGGTAATAAAACCATTTATGTTAAGGCGACTAGAGAACACTCAGACATTAAAAGAAATAAAACTTATTTCTTTTAAAAAATAAATAAAGAAACTCCTAAAGAAGTTCCGACTCGATCATCGGTCCTTGGGCGTTGTTACATTTGTGGTCAAGCAAGGAATAAGAGCACAAGAAAATGGTGCAGCAGCTGTGATTAGTGTACTTGCCCAAGAAATTAAAGTAAATATTTGTACATTGGGCTGAAATCAAACAAAACATGCAGTATGAATTAGATTAGTATATTATATTTAGAATATTAATGGGCGTAGTTTGATTTGTAGTAACTTGGATTGTCGCCCTTATCTGTGCTTATAGTATGTATTACTTTTTTCATTTTCATGAAACTTTCATTTTTCAAAACTACTTATAAAATAAAGCCAATTATAGATTTCAGTAATAATAATAGAACCATACTAAAACAAAAACACGGTTTTTAAATAACATTGCGTTTTCAGAGCTCCAGGTAAAACAATGGAGCGCGTATACAGGAGGCTTATGGTTACAGATTAGAGTTTTAAGAGTTTTTATATTCGTTGAGGGTACTGAAAAAGAAACAGGTCTTAGGAACCCAAATATCAAATACCACAATGTAAAGTAAAAGTAAAATACTTACTCATAATGCGATCGGCATTGTTTTCGCAGAAGAAAGTATTTGTGTCATCGACGAGGGAAAGTGTTTTATCAACGGTGCGTTTTTCATCGCTGTCGAAACATTTCTCAAGAGAAGTTACAAAAGGGTTGATACACCCATGAACGTCAGGCCAAACCTTACAGTATTTCTTAAAAAAGGCAGGGAGCTCGCCAGTTCGTGCAGCACCAGAAAATGTGTTACCAAGTTTATCTGTACTGAAATCGACTTTGCTTTCCAGGCATTTTTCAGTCTGAGCATACAGTTGCTAAAAAATAAACAAATTTATTACTAAAGTGGACCTCAAATTAAAAAATAAATACATAAAGAAAGGTCTGTCTTTTTTTACAAAATATATTTTTTTACATATTTTATTAATTGTAATCGGTTTCTACAAATAAAAAGAGTAATAATCAATAAGTTTTCACGTAATTAACACAGGAGAGATCCGTCCAGTTACAAAAATCCTTCGAGCTAAATTTTTAATATATATAAATATTTGAAATATAAAAAAACACTTTACAAAGTCATTTTACCAGCGTAGCTGGTAACGTAACAGTTACCAGCTGAAGTCCGTTTGAAGAGGTTTACTCTCCGGACGCTGGAACTCACTTAAGACATGGGTGTATGTTACCCAAAGGTAAATTTAATTTAATATTAAACATCAAATATTAATAACAACATTATGTACAATATTTTGTAACCTTATGTATTTTAAAGGGTTTTTACCCTGATATTTTAGTGGTTCAGGCATGTTAACTTGCATTTTTAAACCTGATGATGGAATTATCATTCCGAAAACGTTCGTGTATGTGATGTAGCCCTTTTAAGTGTTTTTTTAAATATACCCATTTACAAAGATCTAACTTCTTTTTTATTTTTAAATGACGGGTGTCGAAAATTTTCAATTGGTAATCTATTCAAAAAATCTTGCTCCGGTAAAGATTAATGGCAGCAAATTAACGTTTTGTTGTTTGCTATATTCCTTTTTGTATTTTAGATATATGCTACTAGTATTATTTACTAAAATTTTTTAATAACCAGAAAGCAACAAGTGGGTTGATATATTCGTATATAGAAATAAGATTCTCTCTCTTATACCAGTGTTACTGACCTGAAGAGACTGAGTTACTTCCGGATGTCCAGCTTGTTCACATTTCTGTTTCATTAATGCTGGGAGCTGCTGTATCATAAGTTGTGCTTGCTGCAAGTATGCACTTGCATCTTGTTCATTTCTACCGCTACCAAATGGATCACCACTGCCGCTACCAAATGGACTATTTCCATTGCCACCAAACGGACTATTTCCACCGTTACCAAAATTTAATCCCGGTTGATTTATATTCCCAAAGTTGTCCGGTTGACCAAAATTATTCTGGGTGTAAGCGCAACCTGAAAAAAAAAATGTGCAATTAATATTTTTGTGTATTACTATTTACAGAGAAATATATTTTAAATTTTAAAAAATATGTAAAAAATTACATCTATTGAAAAATTTAAAAATAACTTTATTACGGTAAGAATTGGTAAGTTTAGTAACATATATGTTTGCAATATTATACATAATAACCTTGTAGATAAAAATTTTCAGGGTTAAACAATCTTGCAACAACAACAAAAATTTTGCAATAACTATTAAGTGGTATCTATTTCTTGAAATTTTTGTAGCTAAATACACTAGTTTACAACCAATTTGCAACTCGAATGAAAAATTGTGTTTTTTGTTAATTTTGGCTCTCTGAACATGAATATGATGATAAAAACTTCCTAACACGTAAGATTTTTGAGATATGATTTTTTCAAGTATTTTACTAAAACAATTTTAAAGTCATTTGTAATATATCCGAGCGAAATGTTATCAAATTAACGTTTTTTTTTTAAATATTGTGCATACTTTGCCAACACGGGGATGATAAATTTTACGAATAACACAGTATTTACTACCCATTTAAACCTATATATTAAATTTCTTTGTTCTCCCGAGCCGCATCTATATTTAGATGGCCGATGGTCAACGATAATTTCGCCATCGTTTCTCGACTTTTCGATTTTCTATAGAATGCTACAAGTATGGAACGGCTGTAAAGCAGCTTGTCGGTAATCACACCCTCAGTGTTGGTTTATCACGGATAGTGGTATTACATCAAAAAGCCAAAGTGTATGGAATAAAGTTAGTTGACGCTAGTAAAGAACATCTTCGAATTAAGTATGTGGGATAGTACAAAAATGTCCAAAGTACAGAAACGTGGTTGTGTTAACCCCGTGGATAGTTTTTGCTACGTATATGGTCAGTTTACTCCTAAATCGCAGAAAAGGACAATTAATAAGATGACAAAAGTAGCTTACCATAAGTATGTTGGATGTGTTATTGGCGATCAAGATCGGGATTGGGCTCCTCGCATATGCTGCCAAACCTGTGCAGCAAATCTAAGTAATTGGTTAAGTGGTAAACGCTTTTCTATGCCGTTTGCAGTTCCGATGATTTGGCGCGAACCATCAAATTATTTTAACGACTGTTACTTCTGCATGGCAAAATGTCTGGGTTTTCAAGGAAGAACAAGCATAAAATTGAATATCCAGATATTCCCTCAGCAATAAAACCGGTTGTTCATGGAAAAGATTTACTAGCTCCATGACCCCCGGCAAATTAGGAGGAAGATTTGAAAATGTATGACGATAAAAGCGAATACAATGATGTATCAGGAACGGACGATTCTTATTTTACCGAAAGTGACGATAAATCACCCCATTTCATCCAACAAACTGAATTTAATGATTTAGTTCAAGACCTTTACTTGACCAAAGAACATGCTGCACTTTTAGGTTCTTGATTACAACAATGGAATTTACTAGCCAGTGCAACCGAAGTTACAATATTTACGAACCGTAATCAGGAGCTATCCTCGTTTTTTACTATGAAGGCTAAAATGTGTGTTTGTGTTAATCCAAATAGTGTTATGGAAAAATTAGAATTTACACATAACCCAGAAGAATGGCGTTTGTTTATAAATTCTTTTAAATCATAATGACAACAAAAGACCATCTATTCCTTTTGCGCATGCAGTTGATATGAAAGAAAATCACGAAAGTATGTCGCTGATCCTAAATGCAGTAAGCACTATAATACATAGAAGTAGTGACAAATATGTGTTGACTTAAAAGTCATCGGATTATTACTAGGTCTTCAGGGAGGATTTACAAAATTTTGCTGTTTTCTTTGTCTTTGGGACAGTAGAGCAACACAGAGCCATTACCAAGTTAAAGAATGGTCACCAAGAGATCAGTACATTTCAGGTCAAGCTAACTTAAAGAATATACCGTTGATCCCAAAAACGTTCTGTCACCTCCGTTACATATTAAACTGGAATTAATTAAAAATTTAGTTAAAACATTAGATAGAGAAAGAAAAGTGTTTAAATACCTTACACAAATTTTCCTAAGCTAAGCGCTAAGATATTTATTTGACCACAAATCAGAAAAATACTGATGGATCAACAGTTTAATGAAAAATTAAGTGATGTTGACTTAGCTGCGTGGATTTAAAAAAAATTGTTTTAGGGTTTTTTCGGAAACAAAAAAGCAAATGTTGTAGAAGAACTACTTAAAAATTACTGCAAAATGGGCTGTCGCATGTCTCTAAAAATACACTTTCTGCACTCCCATTTAAATTTCCACCAAAGGAGAAAGGTCCACCAGGATATTCTCACAATGGAGCAACGCTACCAGGGAACGTGGAATGCAGCAATGATGGAAGATTACTGTTGGTTCCTCATGAGAGAAAGTGATACAGAGTATAAAAGGAAATCAGCGTTTGCACAGAATTTGTGTATAAAAGACTAACCATAGATTTTGTTTATAGTTCTGGACTTATTTGTATATAGTATATAAGAATGTTTATAATCATCATCATCATCATCATCATCACTTGCTCGACAACCCTTTTTGGGTCTTGGCCTGTTCAAGAATTCTTCTGCATTCTGACCTGTTTCGTGTTTTTTTTTTCCAGTTTTTAATTTTTAATGTTGTTATATCATTTTCTATTTGTTCTACGTATCTCAGCTTCGGTCTTCCTCTTGTTCTTTTTCCTACTGGCACTTGTTTGAATATTTTGTTTGGTATTTCGCCTTCTTCCATTCTTTCCACATGTCCAATCCAACGTAGCCTTCCTATTTTAATGAATGTTATGATATCCGGATCCTGGTATATGTTGTATAGTTCAAAGTTATACCTCCTCCGCCAAATCCCGTTTTCTTTTGTGCCCTTATATATGTGTCGCAAGATTTTTCTTTCAAAGGTGGCTAATAACGTTTCCTCCCTTTTAGAGAGTGTCCAGGTTTCTGAACCATATGTGAGTACCGGTCTTATTAAGGTTTTGTATATTTGGCATTTTGTTTTTCTGGAGACGTTATCTGATCTTAGTTGCCTAATTAAGCCATGGTAACATTTATTAGCAATAAATATTCTCGTCTTCACTTCCTCTGCAACGTTGTTATCAGACGTAACTAGGGATCCTAAGTATGTAAAGTTTTTTACCGCCTCAATGTTGTATTCTCCTATTGTTAAATTTGGCAGCTGCCTTATTTGTGCGTTTTTATTTGCAGGCATATATTAAGAATGTTTATAATAAATAACATTATTTGATGCATTCTATATCTCAAAATATATACGTGGTGAGAAAGTTTGTTGTTTGAATTCGCAATCATGATGCTTTAAACCCCCCGGTATAGCCATCAGTCGCAACTTTTTTTTTTAATTTGTTGACTAGTGATATTATTGGTAATATCGTCCCCATTCTGACGTAAAATTCAAGTTTTTTGTGCGTTTTAAGTAAAGTTAATTAAATATTAAAACTTAATAATTTTCAAAAAAAAAAACGAAAAAAAGTGGAACACATCTGTCAAATTCAAACCAAATATTAATAATAAAATATAATTGAATATCATTTGATAGTAAATTTAATATATATATATATATATATATATATATATATATATATATATATATATATATATTGTAGTCTTATTTGAATTTCGCGCCATTGACAGATCTGATTGTCACTCAATTTGAAAAAAAAGAAGATAACCACACACTTTATGTTTAGACTCGACACTTGTGATTATGAATTATGGCCATCTGAATGTTATGAAAACTATTATGTCGAATTATGTACAATTAGTGTTTCTTTCCGCTAAATAAACTTAAGAAAACTAGAACAATATTATTTATTAACGGAGCCTAAAGAATCAGAAGTGGGATTACGTGGATCGCCGATATTTTTGCAGATTTAAAAATTGTGTTTAGTATTGACGATAGCCATGCCGGGATCAGACACCGAAATTGAAAATACAAGTGGAAACACCGTCGCTCAGGCGAGTATAGCTGAAATTGTTCATACAGCGGTACAGGCAATCCTCGATTATGAAGAGAAAAAGAAAATTGCCGGTCCAGAAAATCAGATGCCGACACATAACCCCATAAAAATTACTAACAGTGAATTATCAAATTTAATGCCGGAATTTTCAGGCACAGACAAAAGCCAGAATGTTGCAATATGGTTAGAAAGAATAGAAAAAATCAAAACTGTGTATAATGTTCCAACTGATATTTTACAACTGTTAGTCATTGGAAAATTGACCGGAAAAGCGAAGGAATGGTACCTCAGCAAACCAAATTTAATTTCCACAGATTGGACAGGTTTAAAAAATGAAATTAGGAGAATGTATGGGAGAACTTATGATCCAGTGTCGTCGAGAAGAAAGATGGAGACTAGAAGGTGGAAAAAGAGTGAAAGCTTTTCAGCATATTTCCATGACAAACTGTTACTGGGCAACGAAGCAGGAGTTGAGGATGAAGATATGATACATTATCTGATTGATGGGTTTGATGATCGCCTACTTCAAAATCAAGCCAAAATGATGTTATCCACACTCAATAGCACTGAAGATTTATATAAGTTAATGGGGAGTGTTGTTAAAGATGAGGTATCAGGAAGTGGACAAAGGTTTGCTACAGCATCAAGTTATAGGGTAAGTTCTAGCTAGAACCAACCTCATACAGCAACACAGGGTCGGATGCCAGTTCCTGTAAAATGCTTTAATTGTGGTCGTACCGGACACAAAGTGACAGAGTGCAGACAAGCCAAGCGTGATAGGGGATCATGTTTTAGATGTGGAAGCAAAGATCATATGGTAAGAGACTGTCCTAATAGAAACCAGCAAGTGGTGCAACAAGTTGCAGATTCAACTACCCGAGATAGTAATGGAGCCATGGGTCTAGTGGAACGTCCTATGAGCCAAACGGATCCTTTTGTATTAAACCTGGTTCTAGATAAGTATAGCATAACATTAAATGGTATAATAGATACAGGGAGTCCAATATCATTGATATCAGAAAATTTTGTAAAGGCAGAAGATATTATTTCTTCTACTAATCTTGAATCTTATTCAGGTATAAATAAATCTCCTTTAAAAGTGTTAGGGTTTTTTTATGACACAGTTATTTTTGATGACATATCAGTAAATTTAAAATTTTATGTTGTTGAGAAAGATTCTTTTAGTTGGAATCTACTTTTGGGTCGAGATTTTATAAACAATGAATCCATAGAAAATATAAGTTTTTCAAATGGTTCTTTTAAAATAAATAAAAACTCTTGTGTACAAACAGAGGAGGACTATCAGTTTCCTTTTACAGATGTTTTGTTTATTAACGATATGGTAAATTTAGATGCAGACTTGAATATTAATTATTGTTTACCTTTTGAAATAACTACTAGTGTTCAAACTTTATTGAAGTCATATTACTTTGATTATGATAAACCATTAAGACCACAGTGTGATTTCAAAGCACAGCTTACTTTAACTAAAAATGAACCTTTTAGTATCAGACCACGTAGACTATCTCATGCAGAGAAAAAGTCGTTGGATGAAATTCTTGCTAATTTATTAGAAAATAATGTCATTAGGGAAAGTGATTCACCTTTCTGTTCACCAGTAGTATTAACCAAGAAGAAGTCAAATGAATATCGAATGTGTGTAGACTATCGTACTTTAAATAAATATCTTATTAGAGATCAATTTCCCTTGCCGCTAATAGATGATCATTTAGACAGGTTAAAGAATAAGAAATATTTCTCTAAATTGGATTTGAAAAATGCTTTTTACCATGTTCCTTTAGATGAAAGTTGTACTAAGTATACTTCATTCGTTACACCTTCAGGTCAGTATGAATTTCTTAAATTACCTTTTGGTTTGAGCTCAAGTCTATTTTTGCAAGGTTTGTTAATAAAATTTTTAAAGATTTGTGCCAACAAGGAAATGTTTTAATATATTTTGATGACATATTAATTGCTACTCAGACTATCGAAGAAAATCTAGAAGTGTTAAGAGAAGTTTTAATATTAGTTAGCCAGAATTTACTTGAGTTAAGACTAGATAAATGTTCATTTTTGAAAACAGAAATAGATTTTCTGGGTTACAGGATTAATGAAAATGGTATATGTCCTAATAAAGATAATGTGAAAGCTATTGCAGAGTATCCAGTTCCTACAGATACCAAGCAGGTGCATAGATTCTTAGGCCTTGCCAGTTATTTTAGACGTTTTTATACAGAACTTCTCTATCATCGCCAAGCCGTTATATGACCTATTACGAAAAAATGTCAAATTTGAATTTACAATGACACATTTACAAGCTTTTGAGAATTTGAAGTCAAAACTGACATCAGAACCTATTTTAGCAGTTTATGATCCGAGTAGGGAAACAGAACTACACTGTGATGCAAGCCAAGTAGGCTATGGATCAATTTTACTTCAGAAACAAAGTGATGACAAATTTCACCCAGTGTTTTTCTTTAGCAAGAGAACAACTGACTATGAGTCTCGCTACCATAGCTACGAACTTGAATGCTTGAGTATTGTGTATGCACTTAAACGGTTTCATGTTTATCTACAGGGAATCCCTTTCAAAATAGTTACAGATTGTGACAGTTTTCGCTTAACCATGAGTAAAAAGGATATAATTCCAAGGATTATGAGATGGTGTTTGTTATTGCAAAATTATGATTACTCTATTGAGCACAGAGTAAATACAAGAATGCAACATGTAGATGCCTTAAGCAGAGTGAGTTATGTACTGGTATTAGAAGGAAATACTATTGAACAAACTTTGGCTTTAAAACAGTCCAAGGATACAGTTATTTCAGATCTTCGAAAAAGACTTGGAGACAGATCATCCTTTCTTTGAATTAAGAAATGGGTTAGGATATAGAAAACTGAAAGATAACATTGCATTTTATGTACCAGAGAGTATGGAGTCAGCAGTTATCTATCACTATCATAATGAATTGGGTCATTTCGGAACAGACAAAACATTTGAAATTATTTCCAAGACATATTGGTTTCCAAAATTAAAATTTAAGATTGGAAATCATATTCAAAATTGCTTAAAGTGTATTGAATTCAATCCTAAAAGTGGCAAATCAGAAGGATATCTACATAGTATACCTAAGGGCAATTTACCTTTTGAAATGCTTCATATTGATCACTATGGGCCATTAGCTCCTTTTAATAAGAATAAATATATATTTGAAGTTGTTGATGGGTTTACTAAATTTATTAAGTTCTATCCTTGCAAATCAACAAATACAGGAGAAGTAATTAAATATTTAACTGAACATTTTGCCAATTATAGTGTACCGAGCGTTATCAGTTCAGACAGAGGATCTTGTTTTACCTCTCATGATTTTAAGAAATTTTTGGAGGAGTATACAATCAAACACATACTGATTGCAAGTGGTTGTCCGAGAGCCAATGGGCAAATAGAACGCATGAACAGGTTATTGACACCTCTTCTAGCAAAGATAACCGATGAAAAACAAATCAACTGGCCAAATGCATTACATGAAGTGGAATTCTGCATCAATAATACAATAAACAGATCAACAGGAGAAACCCCAGCTAAGTTACTTTTTGGAAGAGATCAAATAGGAAAGATTAGGGATAATTTAAGAGAAGCATTACAAGATATTGATAAGGAAGGACGGGATTTAGAAATGATTCGAACTAAGGCAGAAGCACAAATAATTAAGGCACAAAATGTAAATGAACAGTATTATAACAAGAAGCATAAGGAGGCTCAAAAGTTTAAGGTGGGGCAATATGTTATGATTTCCAACGTAGACACAACCCCTGGAGTAGCTAAAAAACTTATACCAAAATTTAGAGGACCGTATGAGATTGTGAAAGAGCTACCAAATGATAGGTATATTGTGAATGATATTGTTGGGTTCCAAACAACACAAGTACCATATGAGGGAATTATAGACAGTAGTAGGATTAGAGCTTATGATAAATAATCAATTTCATTATTAGTTAGGGTTAAAATAATTATGTTTAATTTTTATTCAATTATGTTTATGCTTATTTATAATCCATTACTTGTACCATTACATCGAGACAGTTAGGGTGTGTTATGGATATTATGATTTCCATTTGTACCCCTATGGACACTTCAATCCATTATGTATGTTATGTCGTGCTTATTTAAACTATTATGAATGTTATGCCTTGCTTATTTAAACCATTATGAATTATGATTTTTATGATTTGTTTATTTAACTCATTATGAATTATTATTATTATTACTGTATGTTTTAAACTTTAAAGGAAAATGTTCATTTCAAATATCCATTATGTTATGTCTTATGAAAGTCATGAATGTTAAATATCTTAGTTATGTAATTAATATACTGTAATATTAGGTTGATCGAGGACGATCAGACGTGTCAGGATGGCCGAACTGTAGTCTTATTTGAATTTCGCGCCATTGACAGATCTGATTGTCACTCAATTTGAAAAAAAAGAAGATAACCACACACTTTATGTTTAGACTCGACACTTGTGATTATGAATTATGGCCATCTGAATGTTATGAAAACTATTATGTCGAATTATGTACAATTAGTGTTTCTTTCCGCTAAATAAACTTAAGAAAACTAGAACAATATTATTTATTAACGGAGCCTACAATATATACTGTATTATGGAGTTCGTTAATGTCTGTGTCACGTTATACGTTTTGAATCTTGACAAAGGCAAGGGTTTCCTGCTGAAACGTTGATTGATTGCTATGGAAAAAAAATCTAGTTCCACATGTAATATATCTGTATTGAACCTAAACCCATATATATATATATATATATATATATATATATATATATATATATATATATATATATATCTATATATTTATATATATATATATATGTATATATATATATATATATATATATATATATATATATATATATATTAGCTATACACTCTAGCATGGGGTTAAACCGCGAATGCTTTCTAGATCATATTCTTGGGTGGACCAGTCCTTTTGATTTTTATTATCTTCTTAACGATATCTTTCCTTTTTCCTGTCTAGTTTTTCCTGTCTAGTTTTTCCTCTCTATTCTCTAACTACTGTCCTTTGGAGGTCTTTTGTAGCCACTTTGATCTTGGTCGTTCCCTTCTCTTTCTTTCTCCTGGATTACATTCTATCATTGTATATACCACTGCCTCATCTACTCCTCGCCAAATGTGACCTAACCATCTAACTCTGCATTACTTTATTTTAGTCACGATGTCTTGCTTAAGTTCTTCCTTAACCTCTGCATTTGTTCTGCTTTGTTCCAATTGGTCCCAGTATTGTTCTCATAATCTTTCTCTCCGCTATTCGTAAGTCTTCTTCATCTTTTTTAACCATCGTCATTGTTTTTCCTGAATATAATAATATTGGCCTAATTATGGTGCTATAAATGTTCATCTTAGTTTTCTTAGTGAGTGTTTTCGTTTTAAGTAATCTTTTGTTTGTAAAATAAGCTTTATTCGCTGCTAATATTTTTTCTCATTGTTGGAGGCTATTGAGCAGTGTAACCTAGTATTTATAAATGACGGTTCAGCCATTCTTGTTCTCTTAATCACACATTCACGAGCATCTGCAATAGACCTCACAATATATACTCAAGATATTATAGCGCTAATGAATTGTAATGTTTTACAAGATCAAACCTTTTACCAATTATCTTTTTAATTTATCACCCAAAGGGAAAAGAAATCAAGAGACTACATACAATCTGGATCAACCAACCAATCCAGGACGTATGGTGATCTAATTGAAAACTTCTACTTCTCAGACAATACAGCAATACCACAATACACGAATATTACCAACAAACATTATATTCCAAAACCTTGGTGGGACAAAACGTGCCAGGAAACAGCCCGACGCAGCAAATTAACTTAAATATTAAATACAAGCAAAATTCTACAATAAGTAACCTAATAGAATATAAAAAGATGGACGCATTAGCGAAGAAAACCTTTAAGGAGAAGAAAAGGAAAACTGTAGGCAGTATTGTGAAAGTTTAAATCAAAATACTCCCATTAAGGGGGTATGAAGGAAATTTAATTGCTTTAAAAATTGCAAAATCTTAAAAAATTTAAAGTAAAAAAATATAAGCTTTTTACTATGAAGTACTCAAATTCTACGATAGTCTTTTATTTAGGTTTGGCAAAAACGGTCCCGTATTCTGGGGTTAAAATTAATTTCGCTCGCTTAATTGACAGTTAAAATCGCCGGTCGATTGAAGCGTTGTTTGTGAGATAACAGTTCTTTCTACGCAAAAAAAGTTTTTATTCAAAATTATCTAAGTTACATTTTTTAGCTGAAACATTTTTTTCTAAAGCGTACAGATTATCGTTAAATCGATTTTGTCAGTTTTCCCCCCTACAATGGGGCTGTTAACCAAAAGTTGTAAATTTTTTTTACGTCTTTATAGGGTTCTAAAATTGACAGTATCAGCAAAATTCAGCTTGTTTTATGTATGATTTTTAGAGATCAAATCCCTGACGACTGGACTATATACCCACATTAATATTACTTCTACTATTAATCTATCACTTTTTATTTTGTTTTAAGTAAATGAAGGAAATTAACTATAATCAGAAACCCAACTATTTGACAAAAGCAGTATTTTTGAGGGTGTTAATTAAAATACATACTTTGTATGTATTTTATTAACAACATGTATTATTGTGATAAGAATCAACAATACATACTTTCTTCATAAAGACCAACATAAATACACTTTTAACAATAATCGAGGCCAGCGATCAATGATAGATTTTATAATCACAAATCGAGCGATAACTCCGTCACAAGTACTTGATGCCAGAGCACTAACATCTGCTAACCTGGGGACTGATCATAACCTTGTTTTATGCAAGATGCTACTAGAACGTCCGCAACGAAACAGAAAACCCCCAATGTTCATCGAAAAACATAATATAGAGTCGCTAGCAACAGAAAGTACAAACCTGCTTTATGAGAACAGGATTACCAGCAAACTAAAAGAGATCGACTTAAAACCCGAATGGGGAGTAGAAGCTACTTGGCAAAAAATTAAGAAATGTATCAACGAAGCAGCAGAAGAAGCGATTGGAAAGTGGAAAATTAACACGAGAGCGACAAACCACACCAAACCGTGGTTTTGCCAAGAGGTAAAAGAACTCTCTGAATTAAAACGCAAATGCTACCTGAAATATAAAAGCACGCAATCGGAAGAAGCTCATGCAGAATATGTCCAAATAAGAAACGAAGTAAACGCCAGAATAAAATCAATCCAAAGAAAACATTGGGCCAAATTCACTTGCGACATGGACTACGACCTATATGGTGCCCAAAAGAAAGTATGGAAAATGCTCCGCAACAGGAAAAAACCAGTTAACGAGTTCGTGCAGACCAAAGGAGTACCTATAGAGACATGGCAACAGCATTTTAAAGAACTATATGATGCTGAAGAAATGCTGAATATAAACGGAGGCGAAACAGATGTGAGTGCTACAATCAATGACGAAGAAGTAGAAGCAAAGATCAAAAAGCTAAAAAACAGAAAATCACCGGGAACGGATGGTATACCCAATGAACTTTTAAAATATGGAGGCCCGGAACTTGCAAGTAAACTGGCACAACTATTTAACAAAATATTAAACAAAACAGAAACACCAGAGGAATGGCATAATAGTATCACAATCCCCATATTTAAAAAAGGACAAAAAACCTGCCCACAAAACTATAGAGGAATAACCCTCTTTAATACAACAATGAAACTTTTCACGGGTATTCTCAAGGACAAATTGGAAAAACAAATCACTAATGCTGAAGAACAACAAGGTTTTACAAAAGGGCGGTCTATATCAGACGCAGTATTTATAATAAAACAAATAAAAGAAAAAGCTATAGAGTTCGGCATGCCAGCGTATATTTGCTTCATTGATTTGACGAAGGCATTTGACAGAGTTCGCCTGGGAGACATTCTAAATATATTAATAGAAAATGAAACACCGACCAGTATAACAAAGATACTCCATAAACTAAATAACAACAACGTAACCAAAGTTAGAGCAGAAGACGAATTCACTGAAAATATTCCAACACCGGGAGGAATTAGACAAGGCGACAGTTTAAGCCCCTTCTTGTTTAATCTTCTCATGCGCAAAATTATCAACAAAGTAACATCTCTTAATCTCGGATATAGAATGGGCAACAAAAGAATTGGTATGGTGTGTTACGCAGACGATGCAGGAATTATTGCCGAATCAGAGGATGATCTCCAAAGGCAGCTCTTTCAGTTCTTTCAAACAAGCCGACTACTAAATATGAACATCTCTACCAACAAAACTAAATGTATGACAATAGAAAAAGATCCGCTCAGATGTAAGTTAGTGATTGAGGACAACCCCATAGAACAGGTGATGCAATTCAGATATCTGGACATAGATATATCAAGCACCCACGAACCAGTAAAGGACCTGAGGAGTCAGATCAACAGAGCATCTGCACTGTCAGGATGTCTGCGGGAGATAGTCTGGTCAAATCCATATATGCGCACAGATAGTAAAATTAGAATCTATAAGACTTGCATACGACCGATCATGACATATGGCATAGAAGTGCGCGAAGATACTAACAAAATGAAACAGATGCTAAGGGTTGCCGAAATGAAAACCCTAAGAACAATAATGGAGAAAACAAGAAGATACAGAGCGAGAAATACAAACATTAGAGAGCAGTGCAAAATTCAAGATATTGTAAGATGGGGAAGGCAGCGCAAGAGGATGTGGTACAACCATGTAAGACGAATGGATGAGAATAGACTCCCAAAAATTGCCCTATAAAACAATCCGCCCGGTTTAAGACCTCCCGGAAGACCACCTAAAAGATGGAGGGATAGTTGGCAATCTACCTCCCAAGAAATTAACCAGAGGCAGCTTCAGAATTAAACAGATCGAAAGATCTACAAAAAGTAGAAGAAGAAGAAGAAGAAGAAGAATTAAAATATAAATATCACAAAAAAAAACGTACCTAACACAGATATTAGAGCTCGGTAAATTAATTTACTAAATTAAATAAAGCATGTGAAAATTTTTTGAATCGCCAGTAGACCAAACAACAATTGAAACTGAAAATAATAAAAAAAACGGTGAGCTAAACACAAAAGAAAATAATAACATCAATATAAATTTAAACAAACTGTTTATTAAAAAGGTCAACCTTGGTTATATGTATTTCATTAAACCGGCTTTAACATCAATAAGTTTTTATTGCTTTTTTTTCTTACATAAAAATAAATATTTGGCACTGTGCTATTTCAATTAAATTTTCTGAATTTCAATGTCAAGAAATATTACACTTGTTTATTCGGTATGAGGCGCGCGCACTCAACGCCAATATTGCTTCTTGAAATAGATCACCGTGCGTTATTAGGTCAAGACTACAAAGTTTCGTAAATTCGTATAATTATCGCCTGCCAAATTCCTTGTCCTATCTAATAATAGTCTGAAGACGAAGTAGGCGTCACAGTTTTGGCTTTTAAATTAAAAATAATTACAATTAAATGGCCTAAATGACCTCATTTTAAGAGTATTTAGCAGTATAACATAAAAAATATTTGATTGTTATGCATTGGTACAGCATTTTTCTCACATATCAATTAAACACATTCCTTAGTTTAACTCTTTTGGACCAGGCGTATATTTAGACTAGGCGGGATCTGTAGAAATTCAGATCATAATGGATATTTTCCATAGGAAGCTATTTTTTTGCTGGAATCCCTTCAGGGTGTGCCCAATATCGATAATCACGATATGCGCCAATCGCAAACCCTGTGCTAAATTTTTTATTTAACAAAATATAAAAACAATTGAAAATATCTCATTTTTTGCTCCTATTTTCGTTCATAGTTCGAAAAGTATTGATCCTGGAGAAAAAATTATAAGAAGTTATAAATTGAAATTTAATGTTTATTGTTGAAAAAATAGCAATAATTGGAAAAAAAGTACAAAAAATGAAGTTAATCCTTGACTTACAAGCTGTATATTCCGCCTAGAAAAACTTTTTAATGTGTTTAAAACGTGTGCTAAATTTTGTTAAGATCGGTCGGATATATTTTGCATAATAATTTTGCAATCCAGTCTACTGGAAAAATCGCAAATTTTCATATTTATAGTAGGCCCTAAATAAGGCCTTCAGATAGTTGCAATTTTTTTTACATATAAAGGAAGGCTCAAACTTTCAAACGCTTTTTGTAAAATTCAAATCAGTTCAATAGGAGAGCCTGGAAATTTTTTTTAAGTTTTATACATTTTTTAGGCTTATAAACAAATTGAATTACTTTACGAGCTTTAAACATATCAGTTTCAAAATTTATACACTTAAAGAACATTAAAAGACGCTTCATGGCAACATCCATAAAAAAGACAAATAAAAACCGTTTTCGCGTAAAATGTCGCTCGGAATGCATGAGAGATGGTGGTGGGGGACATTCACTCGAAATGTGAATCGGCGAGTTCAAAATCATAGCGCGAGCTAAAAATTGCATTATCTCGGCTTCTTATTAACCAATTTTCTTCTTTTTCCCAGACATCTGAATAGATGTCTCGAACGACAAGGATTTCAAATATCATATTTTCAAATACCATTTTTAATTGCAAATTGGGAAATTTGCAATAAACAAATGGATGTTAAACAAGTAATTGCATTTTTTCTTCCTGCATTTTTTTGAGTTTGCAATTTGTATATTGAAGTAAATTGTTACTTTTAGTAAACAAATGTGTATTTATAAATTGTTAATAAATAATTTGAATTGTTAAAACAAAGGCGAACGAATTTTTTTTTTGTAAAAATCACACTTTTTAAAATAATTACCATTGATTCGAAAATGACGTGTATATTGTACGTGTTATTATACTACAGTGTAATGCTCGAAACTGTTTTTTCTTTGAGCTTGCAATCATTGCAGTGTCATATAAAGCAAATCATTATTACTGCAGCAAAGGTGATAGAAAATGAAAGACCTCTTAGGCCAGTAGCGGATGAATACGGGAATAATTTTATGACTCTTCAGAGATACGTCAAAAAGATCCAGAAAATTGGGCTGGATAGTAAGTGTAGTAAAATCGTATTTTTTTTCTATGAACACATGTATAGCACATGTCTCGTTAGGATTTGTTTTTTTTTTCAGATGCTAATACCATGCCCTCAGCATATTTAAGAAATCTAGATCCAGATCTAGAAGAAAATGAATTAGCTTATTATTTTAATGAATGTTCAAAAGATTTATCGTGGTATTTTTCCAAAAGATCTTAAACAGCTTGCTTTTCAGTTTAAAAAATAACGTAACTGTTCCTGATAACTGGACCAAATTTGATACTGCATGTCCTGACTTGCTTTCAAACTTTTTAAAGTGGCGTGTTTCTTGTAAATCTAATATTTAAAGTAATTATATCGAAGTGAGTGCTTATTACCAATTTTTATAAGGTGTGTAATATAGAATTAAGAATGCACTTAAAACTACTGCATTAGAGATTAGAAACAAAACAAGGAATCACACTGAAAAAATATCAAAATAATTTTGGTGGAATAGAAAAGTAGATTTGTGCTTAAGATAATGTATACTTCTTTAATAAAATATGTAAAGTAAATAAAAGCCAGAATAAAGATTCTTAAAATTTGGACATTTTAACTAACATTCGATATTTAAGAATGTCGAACATTGCTTTTTGACTGATGTAAAAGATGTATTGTAATATGCTTTTCCATGCTTTATTTTGTTTTTCAATTATTGACTGAAAATCACGAAAATATACAAAAAAGATTAAGGAATGCACGCTGGACATCCTGTCTCGCATTTTGACCGCGGTACGGGACACGGGAAGGAACTGAAGCTGCGACCCACATGACGTCCCGCAAAAATTGAACTTTTATTATTAATCGGAATGATTTGGTAATTTAAGTTACACATGTATCTGCATTATATTTGCAAAGTAAAAATATTTTTAGAATTTACAATGTTTTCTGGTTTAATAATTGATATTGATGAAACATATCTAATAATATATATTTAGAATAACAAAAGTTCTCGAAAATTCGTTTTGAATTACATATTGCTATGCACGCCTGGTATGCAAAATATTGTTTTGGTTTCCGCTGTGTTTCACTCCCAGTGTGGTCATGGACATAAATTTATTACTTGACTACCTTGACAAAAAATGTTAAGGCTGTTTTCGCAGTTATAGCATACTGCGATTTGTTGTGCGAAGTGGGCGTATCACTTACTTTTCTACTCGGTGTCTGCACTGCTTATGTCAGACCCTACGTCTACGTGACTTCCTAATAAAATCTGCAGTTTGGATGTTTATTCAGTGGCGCCGGCCCACGGGTTGTTTTAATGACAATAAATGCATTATTCTCCATTCAAATTAGTTTTGTCGGAATACTTTTTTTTTATTAATTATCGTAGGAAATGTTTTAAAAAGAATTAATCACATTTTTGATTTATATGTCTTAGCTAAACATAGTATTAAATAAAAATTTCTGAAACGTGACTGCAAAAAACACCATGGTGTTATAATAAATTTAAAATAACATAAGATTATTATCAAAAAAACTTCGCAGTTATAGCGTAGTAAAAATTAAACAAAAAATATTTTTATTTATCTATAAAAAATTGGTACCTGTGAAACCATCATAATAGTAAATGTATTTATCTGGCAAGTATTTCGAGGCGACGCACTGCGAGGAAAAAGTTCTCTGAATGGAATATACGTTATTTTAATATATTTATAGGTTGCAGTTACATAAGAAAAGTATCCAATTGATGAATAAAACACAAATCGTGGATAGTTATTTCATCATCATCAGTGGCATTACAGCTCGTCATGAGCCAAAGGCTTCTTCAGAACAATCTTCCATTCGCCCCTGCCTCTGGCAACTTTCTCCATGCTTTAACTCCGATGGATTTTAGATCATCCTCTATGTTATCTTGATACCTAAGTTTTGGTCTTCCTCTGGATTATTTTCCCACTGGTTCTCTTCGGTCGAAAATTTTTCTGATCGTTTCATCTTCATCTCGCCTAATTACATGTCCTATCCATCAAAGGCGTACTAATTTAATAAATTTTACAACGTCAGGTACTACACCTGAATAAGAATCATAGTTTACTTTATACGATCTTTTTGACCAAGCACCATCAGCTATAACGGTTATTAACCTATTTCCGTCGGAATCTACTTCACCAATTTCTTTGGCTAAAGCTAATTGCTCCCGTCCAGCCTCTTCTAAGGAATCACAAAGTGTTTGACCGATATCTGCAACTGTTTCCGTATGTTTTGCATACTGTTTGTAGGACATCACAGGTATATTTAATGCAGCGTGCTGCTGCTGTATGTCTGAATAACCAGAACCATTCAAGTTCAGTGAATGTTACCAGAATCCTATGTTGCTATCTCCTTTTCAATATTCCACATTTGACATTTAAAAGTCAATGTACTTATCAATCCGTCCATTTTTTCTTTGATAATCTCCATATTAGAAAAGTTGCATGAAAATGGAGAATGATTATTTAAACCTTGAATAGATTTAATGAAAAAGTTTATGTCCACTATTCTTCTGCCTTCTACCGAAAAAGATGGTTTTTGCGGAGAGGCAATCTCAACTGACTGAGAATGACAGCTATTATTAGAAATAACGATAAAACTTAAAGTATTTTCTGCAAATGATATTATTATTATTATTTAAGAGTAAAACATTGGTAATATTTTGACCATAAACAAATAATATGTAAGGTCATGAACCCTCTATTTACTTACTTTACGGTAAGTAAATAAAAGAAAAAGTAAAAAGGGTTACTTACGAATCGACACTACAACTAGGTAAAGTAGATGTTTCTGCTAATTCATGATGGAATGAACCATGATACTATGAATAACAAGATAGGCTCTTCCCGTATCACAAAATCGGTCGTGTTCGCGCATGCTGTCATTGGAGAGTGGAATTTGAATTCTTGTTAAAGTTAAATATAGGACGTTTACTGGGACTCATTTTATCTTGTCTCTTATAACTTATAGCACTAACCTAATGTAATACTTAAAAATACGCGTAAACTAAAGAACTTTTAACTTATACCACTAAACTAATAATATATTACTTAACATACACGTAAACTAAATAATTTCAATGTTTTCAAAATAAATAAGAATACTGTAAACTGTAAAAACTAAGCAAGTTGATAAAGAAAATACAAGAATGAAAGAACTAAAATGGATTCTAATTCAAGCGAACTAACTGACCGTACCCATAGAGAAATAAAAATAAGACCGTACCGTACGTTCATGAGATTTGACGTCACTAATGCGATAACGATCAAGCTCAGCGACAATTATGAGGAACACGTTTCACTATCAGATTTCAGTATTTTTTAGCAATTTTCTTCAAAGTTTGAATACGCTTTTCTCGATTATTACTGGACACAGAAAGGTGAAAAAAGAATCAACGATTACAGCAAAAAAAAACTCTTTCAACTGATGGGCGTGAAAAGTTTGGTTATAATAGAACGTTAAACAGTATAATCCAATTTTTCAACAGAAAATTCAAAAAAATAAAAAAAGTAAAACAATCAGTTTAAAGGCAACATAATTTCGTATAACATGTCCAAATTTCGAGACACTTCGTCGGTAAATAACAGAGAAAAAATTTTGCTGTACCGATAAAACAGCCTTAAAATTAATTCTGAATATAAGAGCAGAATAGCAGCAAGAAATAAGATTACCAAAATAAATACTACAATAAAACAAATTGGGTATAGTGTATTTCTCTAGAATTCAATCCCCGCCACAAATTAAAAACTGTCGATTTATCTCCTTAAAATAAGAAAAAGGTAGAAAACTCAGAGAATTATATAAAAAAATATGAAAAAGCGAGCCTCAACCTGGAAGCAACAAAGAAGTTGTATCTCCTTCTGCGCCCTCTAGCGGTGAGGAAGATCTCAAAATTTTGTCACCGTACAAGAAAAGTGGGCATTTTTTCTTGGTGGAAATACAACCGAAATAAATTTTCCCCCATGGCTGGTTTGGAGTAGGATATCCTATCAATTTCAACTATGTCGATCTCAACAAAAAGGTTCTTCTCCAGAGTCGGCTTGGCCATAAAGATACAAAATTGACGGGTCAGAGAGGATTTGGATTCGAGGTCAACAACCCTGTCCTTATTAAATCTCAAACCCTTCTGCTGGTTCCGGTACATTGATGACACCTTTGGCCCAATGGTAAAGACACATTAGATCTATTTTTCTCCCAACTAAATGGAATACGTCCCAGTATTCAAGTGATGTTCTTATTCAGAAACACTCATCTCACAGATTTTCTTATCCCCTGTACAGAAACCCACCCATACAAACACACACAGATCACAAATCAACTCAATTAGGCAATCACTCCTACAAAATGGCTACCACAAAACACAAATCATCCAAAAAAAGAAACCTTGTAGCCTGATCAACTAAAAATATTTCTAATTTTTATCAAAGGTCTCACTGACAAGATCAGTAGAACTCTTAGCCCTCTAAACATCAAAACTATCTTCACTACTCACTCCAAGTTGGCCAATCTCGTCAGATCTGTAAAATACCAAATTACCAATGAAAACCATGGTGTCTACGAGATACCTTGTTGCAGTTGCCCGCAAACATAGGACAGACAAAGCGACAAATCCACAACCATATTTACGAGCATTCTATATTTGTAAAACATTCCGATACTACTTCAGCTCTGGCCCTACATCATATTCAGACAAGTCACAAAATAAATTTCGACAAACCACCGCTCTTATTCGTTCGTTACAATCGAGAATTATTCGCGAAACCATCGAAATTAAAAAACGTCCTAACAACTTAAACACGCGCGATGACACTAAAAGACTGCCGGCAACATGTCGACCGCTGCTTCAGCGACCCCCCGCGCCAACGGATCCCGCTTAGACCATTTCTGCGAATTTACTGAGAATTTTTATACGTGTGTTTTAATGTATCCCTTTTATCAATTTATGAGCAGCAGTTAGAGTTCTAGAAATAAGAAAATAGATTTGGGATAGATGACTTTTACGCACATAATATTCAAATAAACACTTTGATTGATCCCCCCAAAGCTTGGGATAATAAAGTTTGATCAGCTTGCCGTGCAAGGTTAAATGCTATTCCGACTGAACTAATTCATAGTTTGAGAGAATTATCAATCATTTTGTGTTAAATTGTATTTAATTTAATAAACAACACCTACATGTCCTTTCACATGAACTGTCAAATTAGACATTAAGTATGCCAGTTTCTTTTTTTTTTCATACCGAAGTATGAGTCAAATATATGTTAACCAAAACCTTTTAAGCAATCAGGAAACATTGCCTAGGATTAGGACATGTTATTTTTAGGATCAAATCATTTAATGACAGTGACAATGTATTAAATTAAAAGAGGACACTTAAATGGAAATAAGTAAAAGTATCAGTGAATGCTTCTCTAAGAAAACAATGGAATGGGAGAAAGCTACTCACAATAGGTAGAACAAAAACTTATAGAAAATAAAATATGGCTAAAGTTTATCAAAGTCTATCAGAATAGAAAAGACTAGAACAAATTTTAACAAAATGAGAAGAGTGCTATGTACAAGGGATTTAAAATTGAAACTAAGAGCTAGGTTGGTGAGGTGCTATGTTTTTTTGACTTTATTTTATGGAATGGAATCTTGGACCTTGAATGCGACATCAATAAAAAAACTGAAATCATTCGAGCTGTGGTGTATAGAAGAATTCTGAAAATATCGCGGACAGAACACGTCACAAACAAAGAGGTTCTGAGAAGGATGTATAAAGAAATAGAAATTTTAAACACAATTAAAACAAGAAAATTGGAATATCTCGGACATATTACACGTAGAGAGAAATACACCTTGTTCCAACTGATTATACAGGGAAAGATCCAAGGAAAAAGAAGCATAGAGAGGCGTAGAATGTCATGGCTGCGCAACATGTGAGAGTGGTTGGGAATATCTATGATGATTACCGATCTTCGTCGCAGAGATAGCACTTAAAGAAGAAAAAAGCAAAAGTGAAGCTGGCTGATAAAAAATGTAAAAACGCCATCATTACCGATGTCGTAATATAAGTGACTCTTTCTAAAAACAATAAAGCCAACTTGATATACCAACATTTATGCATTTACTGTAATAATACATTACATAAAAATTATTATCCTTGCAACCTTAATGAGTTTGCGGGTTAATTTAAGTAATATAAAAACATTTATATTTTCTTTAAAATGAAGTTTTCATCTCAATATTATTTCATTAGAAAAACTGAAGATTTATTCAGACATTATTTTGATTAAAATAATTGTTCAAAAAAGTATTTTCTACTAATTTCATACAGCACATAATATTTAAATCGTGATTTTTTAAAACGATTCATTGCTAAAACACGTGCAGTTTCGGTTTTATTGGCTTGGTACATGTACTTTACAGGTTTTTACACTCTGGTGTTATTGTACATTAACCTGAATTCATTTCGCTTGAATGGCAATGTAACCTGGGCGTTTCCCTCCACGCCCGATTTTGTTCGAGCCCCGATAATAGCTTTGTTTTAGAGTAATGGGAATTAATGGTTTCCCCTTAATTAATAATTGTGAGATAATCCGCTAAGTTTGCCTTATTTGCTGCAATTTTCTATGTAAATGAACCAAAGTACAGTAATTTGTTACTTTTTAGAAACAAATATTTCGTATAACCGTTGGAATTGGTAGCATTATTTGTAACGTTATAAACGTCACATCTTTATTAATTTATATTTAAATAATTATTTTATTTTAATTTCTTTATTAATTTATTATTTCCTTTACCTTCAGTTTCTTTTTTACTATTTTTTCTTCAAAAAGTAGTTGGCACCCTCTACCTTTTCTTTCTCTCTTTCTGTACCGTCAAATAAATATTTGCCCTCTCTCCTTCTGTCCGATAGACTCAGTATTCTGTTCTATGTTGAAAGAAGAGCTTATTTTATCATAGGCAGCTATCACGTGGAATGGCATCTATGCTAAATTTAATTTCAGTCTCCTACTTACTTTTTTTCAATCAGCTTTCAAACGTTATCACTGGACTTTCACAAGCGAAGCTTTAACAGCAGAATGTTTGTGATATTACGACGCAGAAGAGCAGAAGTATCCACTGCATTATCTTTCCCAACCTATTGTCATGCCAATGGGTAGTAGCTGTGTTAATACGAGGCCTACGTTCTGGATATGCCACTTTCCTACGAGATAATCATTGTCATATATTGCTTTAACCTGCTGGAATACTGAGGTGCAGAACGCAATGACGAACTACTGCACTAAATCTCCCAAGAAAAGCTCCATAACAAATACAAATTATACTCCCCGAGTTTCCGGTGTCCCTTCAAGTCGGCAGGATTGCTAAGGATCTTCGGTGAGAAAAAAACAAACAGAACATTATTAAACATATTGCTACATGGAAGGTTAAAACTTAACCTTCCATGTAGCAATCAATTAAAAAAGCTAAAAAGGTACAACTTAAATTGAAACGTCTAGGTCTGCAAGTTCGTGGAATTAGCGAATCCAAATAGACGAAACGTATCTTGATCTGTCAAAAGCGGAGACTTTATTACTTACTATTCTGGGAAAAAAGATCATATTTATTCTTGAAGAACGACTTGAAAACCTCGTCGTTGATAAGTTTGTTCCTCTTTTAGAAGAAATAATGGTGATAACTATTAAGGTAAGATTAATCTAAATTTAATACCAGATATGCTTTTACAAGTAACAGTACAGATAATGAAATTGATGCCACTTATTATGAATTTAAATAAGCACTGAATAAAACAAAAAAAGATGAAGTTTGTGTGATAATGGAAGACTTTAACGCTTAAGTAGGAGAAGACAACTACCGGAATTACTAAAGGGTTCGGTCTAGGTAGGGTAGTTTCCAAACTGGAGGACGCTCCCTTCCTGAGGGCATGAGGACATGTCAGGGGAAGCGCGAGACAAGTCGAAAATTAAATTAAATTTAAGTTGTCTTTCTAAGTAGTCTTATAGAAGAATTTTGAAAATACCTTGGACAGACAAAATAACAAATAGTGTAGTTCTTCGAAGAATGAACAAAGAACGGGCGCAGTTGATCATCATCAAGAGAAGAAAGCTGGAATATCTTGGTCATGTGATGAAAGGGAAAAAGTACCGATTGCTCCAGTTAATTATCCAAGGAAAGATTCAGGGCAACCGAAGCATGGGGAGACGACGTATATCTTGGCTGCGCAATTTAAGAGACTGGTTTCAGTTCATATCTAACCAATTGTTTAAAGCAACAGCTTTAAAGATATGAATAGCATTGATGATTGCCAAACTCCGTAGCGGAGAGGGCACTTAAAGAAGAAGTGTTTTTAAAATTCTAGATTCACCATGATTTCTAAATTCACCAGTTTAGAAAATTAAAATAAACCAATGTAACGTCTAACTTTAGACATAAATTTGAAATCGAATGCTTAAAAAAATGGAATGTAAACCGTTCAATGTGGCAATAGTGCGCATTTGATAACGGAGCGTTTCCAAGCACTGCCTCCCTCCTTACCTCTGGTGAATGCTGATGTGACTGGGATACATTGTGTTATACATCGACAAGCCTTGGCAGCAAAAACTCTTTTAAATAAACTGAATGCTGTCTCAAAGTTGTGTATTAACGTAGTAGCTTACATAAAAAACCGGCTTTTTGTCTCCGGCTTCTATACAACATGTAGCTTCTCCTTAACATTTTAAAGTGTTTGTTTGCCTTTGTGTATTGTATTTTGTATTGTTATGTCCAAATTTTACATTTATGACATTCTACTCATGTCGGATAGTCCACAACTGACGAAATTCCCCTGAAGATGATCTATTGATCGAAAGTACTTGGGCAAAATTAAATTAATCACCGTGTTCGATAGTTGCCTTGTATACCCTCAAAAAATAAATTATTTGTTTCTATATAATATTTATTTGATTTTGTTTTGTTCCTAGACCCATACAATTTATTGTTAAGAGGTGGGGGCGCAAGAAACTTTTATTTCAACAAAAGGGGGCGTGGAACAAAAATGTATCGAAACCCCTGGTCTAGGGGAAAGATATGAAAGACGAAATAAACTGTTACAGTTCTGACAAGTAAAGGAAAGTTGAAATATTCTAATTTTACTAGCACAATGCTTGTATTGTTGGAATTTGCCTGCCATTACTTGCCAGTAACTGCTTATACGTGCAATTTAATTTTGTTGTCGTGCCAACTAGATGTAAACTCGCCTTTAGAGTATGATTTTGGTGTTGATTGGGTTCTTTTTTACAAAGCTCACCTACCTATACTACCTACCCAAAAAAATCTATGTTAAATAGAGACTGACTGAATGCAAATATTTAATGAACATTGCGAAAATATAAACGTTAATACAATTTTCTCTGAAAGGAAATACACCGAATATACCAATAAAAATAAATTAGTGCAACCATTTTAAAATTGTTTCAAGGCAATTAAAATTATTTTCTCAATTGCTTAACCGTATCTTTTATTTATAACAGTCCCATTCTAAACAAAAATATTTTAATAGGTTTTAATATGCATGGTTTATAATTTGTTGCTGTAATTCATTCATTAAAATTTATTAGATCCTTTGGAAGCAGTTAATAGGAGAGATAGAATGATATCATATATGATCGGCATTAATCAATAAGCAATTTTTATCTGACTCAAAATCTTCGTACAGACTCACTACAGTCTAACTCATCTCGATTTTGCAGTGCAAGGAAAAAATAATTTGTAATCTAACATTGGAGAGGTTAATGTAAACACCAATTTAGAAAAGCAATCAGCAATTTTAGTTTTGATGTGCGTAATAACTCAAGTATATCAAATAAACTTATATATTAATTACTATTTTATTGGGAATAAGCCACAATTAAAGGTTAAAGTACGTTTATTGACGTTTCAATTTCCACTTCGGAAATCGCTCTCAAAATACAAACATTAGTAACTTAAACACATTTTGTTTTTTTGTTATTTAGTGAAAAAATTTATTTAATTTACTAATGTTTGTATTTTGAAAACGATTTTTGAAGTGAAAATTGAAACGTCCATAAACGTACTTTAACCTTTAATTGTGGCTTATTCCCAATTAAATATTAATTAATTTAAATTGCCACAAGAAGATAGCTTCTTCATCATCATCATCATCATCATCATCACTGGCTCGACAACCCTTTTTGGGTCTTGGCCTGTTCAAGGATTCTTCTCCATTCTGACCTGTTTCGTGCTTTTTTTTTCCAGTTTTTAATTTTTAATGTTGTTATATCATTTTCTATTTGTTCTACGTATCTCAGCTTCGGTCTTCCTCTTGTTCTTTTTCCTACTGGCACTTGTTTGAATATTTTGTTTGGTATTTCGCCTTCTTCCATTCTTTCCACATGTCCAATCCAACGTAGCCTTCCTATTTTAATGAATGTTATGATATCCGGATCCTGGTATATGTTGTATAGTTCAAAGTTATACCTTCTCCGCCAAATCCCGTTTTCTTTTGTGCCCTTATATATGTGTCGCAAGATTTTTCTTTCAAAGGTGGCTAATACCGTTTCCTCCCTTTTAGAGAGTGTCCAGGTTTCTGAACCGTATGTGAGTACCGGTCTTATTAAGGTTTTGTATATTTGGCATTTTGTTTTTCTGGAGACGTTATCTGATCTTAGTTGCCTAATTAAGCCATGGTAACATTTATTGGCAATAAATATTCTCCTCTTCACTTCCTCTGCAACGTTGTTATCAGACGTAACTAGGGATCCTAAGTATGTAAAGTTTTTTACCGCCTCAATGTTGTATTCTCCTATTGTTAAATTTGGCAGCTGCCTTATTTGTGCGTTTTTATTTGCAGGCATATATTTTGTTTTTGTCTGATTGATTTTAAGACCACTATTTTTTGCAGCTCGTTCTATTTGAGTGAATGCCTCTATCATTTCTCTTCTTGATCTTGCGATTATATCAACATCATCTGCAAATGCTAGTACTTGCACGCTTTTATTAATTATTGTTCCTCGGGTATTAACTGTTGTGTCTCTTATTATTTTTTCAAGTATGATGTTGAATAATATGCATGATAGAGCGTCTCCTTGGCGTAGTCCCTTCTTCACATCTATTGTTTCCGTTAATTCGTTTTGTATCCGGATTTTACTTTCTACTTTTAGTGTTTCTTTTATCAATTCTATTAGCTGTGTTGGTATATTAAATTCTTTCATTGCTTTTATTAGGAATTCTCGGTTTATATTGTCATATGCGCTTTCGAAGTCTATGAAGAGATGATGTGTGTCGATGTTATATTCACTTGTTTTTTCAAGTATCTGTCGCAGAACAAATATCTGGTCTATTGTTGACTTCTGTCTATAGAAGCCACATTGGTATTTGCCAACTATTTTTTCAGCGTATGGTCTAAGTCTTTCATACATTACGTTGGACATTATTTTGTATGCCGCATTCAACAGCGTGATTCCACGGTAGTTTTCACATTCTAACTGGTTTCCTTTTTTATGTAGTGGTACAATAATGCCGCTATTCCACTCCTTTGGTAGCTGTTTATTCAACCATATCTTTCTTATCAGCTCATGTATGGCTTTAAGTAATGCGTCTCCTCCCTCTTTCAGTAGCTCCGATGATATTTGATCCAATCCCGGTGATTTATTGTTCTTTAATTTGTCCACTGCTGTTCTAATCTCTGCTATTGTTGGTGGACTCTTTTCTCTGTTGTCTGCTTGGTCTAACGGTATATCAGGGTTCATCTCCGTCCTATTCACCCCAAGCTTTTCCTTAAAATGTTCTGTCCATCTTCTAAGTATCTCTTTCTGTTCTGTCAATATATTACCCTCCTTATCTTTACACATCGTTGTTCTCGGTTCTCGGTTCTCGGTTCTCGGAAGATAGCTTCTAAACTTATATAATTATTGATAATATTGCAGTCAGTACTTAATCGCTAGTTTGGAAAATTTTAAGGCTATTACAGTTAATAATTGTCTCATTTTTGTTCTTACTACTGTCTTCAAATGTTCTTACTTTCTCCTTACTTTCCTCTGAAGACTTCCTATATCTGTTTATAATATCAAATCATTAGCTAAGCTCAGAACAAACGTACGTATTTAAGACGTTAAACAAACTTTTACTATTAAGATATGGCCTATTTAGCTGTCTAACTCTTCGTACGAACTCAGAAGTTAGTTTGGTTTTTATTTTTATATATAATGTTTACACATTGCCTCGATGTTTTGGTCAACTTGCATGTCAAAACATCCGAGCTAAACCTTTCCTATGACTATATTTAATTCACGCACTTAGCTAGTCCAAAGTGCATACTGATATCATTTAAGAAAGTTTCTACAGTTTTTAGCATCCTATCTAGATGGTTTCGAGTGGAGGGCCATGAACTTCAAATCATCTATATACAACAGATGATTCCGCTTCACCACAGATGAGGATGAAACTATGATCGTTTTTAAAGGGCGAAGTAGCTTGAAACAATATAATCCGAAAAAGCCCATCAAAAGGGGCTACAAATTATGGTCTATTGCAGACCAAAATGGTTTTATTTTACAGTTTGACTTATATCAAGGCAAAAACGAAAAATTGCAGACCGAATTCGAGAACTATGGTTTAGGAGAAAGAGTAGTCCTATCATTAACCAAGATGTACTGAAATGAAGGAAGAATTATTTATTTTGATAATTTCTTTACGAGCGTAAAATTACTAGAAAGATTAAAACTAGAAAACACATTAGCATGTGGTACAATTCGTAAAAATAGGAAGGACTTGCCTCGAAATGTAAAAGAAAAGCAGTTACAGCGCGGAGATTTCGATTATATGTATTCTAATACTAACATGGGTTATTTTGTGTGGATGGATAACAGAGCAGTTCACATTGCAACTAACTTTCATGGATCAGAAGTAAAACATGTTTCCAGAAAACAAAGAGATGGTTCGAGTATAAACTTACCATGCCCTAGCGTTGTGGAAGACTACAATAAAAATATGGGATCAACTACGTAGTTTATACTGTGTAGATAGAAAATCACGTAAATGGTGGCACAGTCTATTCTGGGGTATGTTGGACATTGCCTTTGTGAATTCATATATTATTATAATGAATTATACGAAAAAACCAGCCAGCTGGAGGCAAGAAGATCGGTTGCTATGGGACTTATAACATACGCAACTGAAGCAAAGAAGCGAGGTTCCCGAAGTTTTGAGTCATCTACACCAAACAAAAGGAGGAAGTATAAATACAGCGTGTTGGATGACGTCAGATTGGGAAATTAGGGGAAACACTGGCCTGTTTTTATCACCAATAGGGGAAGATGTGAATATTGCAGCTCACTTGCATTAGAGTCTATACCTCAATCAAAGTGTTCATTTTGTGGTGCCTATTTGTGTAGTAATTCAAATAAAAACTGTTTTGCGATGGACCACAGCCTTCATACTTCGTTGTAAGTTCTGTCTAATAGTAATCATTTATAGAAAATAATAAAAGCTTTTATTTTTAGCATTGTTTTTCTATAGCAACAGAAATCGCTAATAGTTATCTCCTGATAGAATCTCCTATCCTAATTCCTGACGGGACTTGTAAGTCCCATCTCTTTGAAAAGAGTCTTTGTGGCAAAAAAAAAATAAAAAAAAAATTAAATTATGCTTAAGCTATCTTATTATATCGATACATGTAAAAAAAATTGTTTTTTTTGAAAAATCTTAATTTGGGCAAAAAAGGGTTAAAGTGCTAGTGGGAACAAAGATACAGAGTATAGAGTATACAGAGATACTAGTAGAGTATTTAGAGAAACAAAACTGGTTTACGATTTAACACAAAACAATGATCCTTGTTGGTGAGATATGCTGGCGCATCTATCACTCAGTTCGCACTAGTCTATAACGCGTATAAGGAGATGCGGTAGAAAGTCGCAGATGCATCAACACGAAAGCTGAACGCACAAATTGCTAAAATAACTATAACTACAATATTATAAATATGTTGTTTTACAACAGGTACTAATTATCATTTACAAGTGAACTTATGGAGAAATAAGAAAATATGGATTACAATAAACTACTGGCCCTTAATATTTTTAGATTAGGAAAAAAACATTTAACACAACCAATTAGTACAAGATTCCTTAAGCTTTAACAGTACAATAGACCTCTGCGTTCAAAAAATTGTTAGTATTCCCAAAGATACTAAAAAAAATAAGTTTTTTAGGAGGTGCAGGACAAGAAAAAACTATCGCTTTTGCAATATTTTTAACTGTTTTCACTTATATCAACCGAAATAATACTCAGCTGGCAGCTACCTCTATCCGAAGCAACAAGAAGTCAATAGTCGATAGCGAAATGGATGCACCGCAAATCCAAAACTTACTGAAAGTTATAGATCGACGCTAGGAATACACTTTTATTCTGACAATATATCTATGTACAGATTCCCGTTGAAAATATTATTGTTTGCACTCTTTACGTAAAGAAAACACGTTAAAATAAAATTGTCGAATGCATTTTTTTCAACTCGAACGCCACCATGGTTCTACACGTATTTAGAGTTATTTAACACATCAAAATGTTTTAGGGGATATAAAAGAAATGAAAGTCGTTCACTTTAAACAAGGTAAATTTTTTTCTGTTAAAATAAAATTTGTTTATTATTGGTTGAACATATTGTTGTTTTATGAACATACGATGACCTTTATATAACAAATAAAGCCATCAAAAGGGAGGAGATTATATATGTTCAATCTACAACTTGCTGGTTTTTTCCTTTCGCATTGGGTGTGTATATTAATATTAAAAAATAATAAGCGAGTCGTAAAACTACTTACAGTAAAACTCTAAAAAAATAACAGCAAAAGGCAAATATACCTAAACATATATATACATTCAAATATAGTGAAATATAAAGACCTACAAATTTAAATATGTGAGACGAAACCGATCCGACAACCAATATTTTATTTATAATTGAAATGAGTTTATACAAGGTAAACGATTTTCCGTAAAAACACACCTGTTTTGGCAACTAAGCACTACGAGACGAATTGTGGATATTTATATCACAAAAACCAAACCGCCCGTCTACAAAAGCAATTATTAGTATGCAAAGCTGATTGAAACTTAAATACAATACAAAGAAATATAATGATTATATCATACACGACGTTCAATTATTATAATAATGATGTTAAACAAAAATGCAATCGAAAATTAAGTTTTAGTATATGTAATATTTCGAAGTGAACGTAAAATGTTATGATTAAAGTTTAACGCGAAACGATATTAAACAGTTTAGCACACCTATCCAATTTCGCAATAAATGTAACTAGCTAATATACAAGTAACCCGTACTTGTCATGGAATAGCAAACAATGCAATTGGTGTATAATAAAATATGTAATACCGAAATGCTACCATGTAGTGAAGACAATGTCTTGTTGGCAGATCATAAACAAAAATATCTCGAAGTAGGGAACGCTACCCCACAACTCAAACACACGTCTATATTGACTGAGCAGCCTCCATCCTTACTGACTGGATCAACTGTCCCTAACTCACTGAGCACCCTTTATTCCTACTGGATGGGACTTCTGTCTGTAACTGATTGGCGGTGATTGACTGATACGGCCGTTGGACCAAGAGTTGTTTGTACAAGGTAACGCTGGATGTGAGCGATAATTACCCAGCGATCTGCACTTTTAACAAAAACCATTCATTTTTTTATTGTTAACATACAATGTAAAAAAGAACAGTATTTTGTCTGCAACAATGTATTACAACCTTTTTATTGTTTTATAGCGTCTGTATTTTTGTAGTCGGAATCTTGGCTAATTATAGTGAACAATCAAAACTAATAAAAAGTCTGTTAATATTTCATAAATCTTTATTACAGTTGCGAAGCTGTAACACATATCTTATCGCAATTTACTATATCGGTTTGCGCTTGTGTGAATCTTAAAAAAATGTAAATTTTTGAAGTTTATCTAATCAACTTAAAAGTATATTTAATACAATTTGTGCTGGAAGCGTTGTTAGAATTTGTTGTTATTGTGGTCAATATATGTGGTTAACTAAGTGGATATTCAAGAAAATCATTTTGATCGTAAAACACAGCTACGAGCTACTGGTTTGATACAGGGTGGTATGCAAAGTAGCAGAACTTATGTATTCGACCTAAAGTACTGTACGGACCGCTTATGGCAGCGTTCTCAAAAAACTGGTAATGTAAGATAAAGATACACTGGTTCAACAAGAGCAACACAATGGTTAAATGCCAGGTTTGTTTGCCTTTAGTTTCATTGTTACTGGTAGCCAGCTAATAGGTGAGCTTCAAAACATTTATGACATTATTGTCTTTACTCAAACTGTCAGGAATAGCTTTTATAAGGGACATTTTTTTTCATACTAGACGTTCCATTGGAGTTCCAATATTATCTCGTGTGAATCGCACAAGGAGGTTAGACTGGACCGAAGAACCTAATGGACATTCTTTGCACCAATAATTCCAAGTTTGGTTTCCGACCCGATTCATAAATCTCGCAGATGTGGCGAACACTTGGCAATGCACCTCGCTTGCAAACCGTTCAAGAAGTTAACGTATATTAAAGAGAAACTTAGATGGAAGAGAAACTTAGAAACAATCGCGTACAGAGGTATTCTAAAGAACATAAAAGAAAAGTAAATGTGCCATGCCCAAATCTAATCACTCAATATAATAAACACATGGGTGGAGTGGCTAAAGCTAACTCTTCATTGGGTCTCTACAGAAGTCCAAGTCGTAGTAAAAGATGGTATTTTCCAATAGTTACCTGGCTCTTAGATGTCTGTATTATAAATGCATGGATATTACATCAAAATGACAGTAAAGCCAATTTTATGTCTCTTAAGAAGTTTAGAATGGAACTAGCTAGGTCGTTGTCCAATACTGGAAAGCACAAAGTAAAGCGAGGCTGTTCATCAAGTATGGAAAATACAGATAACATTATTCGCCATCCTCTTACTGTAAGACCTGATGATGCTACCAGAAGAGATGCGTTAGGTCACTGGCTACTTTATACCGCTAAAGGAAAATGCAGATTTAGTAAAACTGGCTGTACAACTGTGCAGTGTGAAAAATGTAACATGCGGCTTTGTTTTACACCGAACAAAAATTGTTTTTTATCATTCCACCGTTAGAATTAGGCCTATATTTATAATTTTTTAGTATTAGGCACTCTATTATAAGTTAATTTTTTAATTAAATAAATAAAATGTCCTTTAGTTAAACAGTTCTTTATTAATGATTAACAAAATTTTGAGTTCTTCATTAGTGAAGTTAGTACCAAATAGTGTTTCTTGACTGGCAATGTTGCTTCTAGGCAACGGATTCAAAAACCACTTTCCCCTGTCTCCTTTCGGTTTTTTTGTACCTCAGTGTGTTATTGAGTGTTATATGAGATTATTTATACAATAAAATAATTTTTCGACATCTATTTTTGGGTTAAAGTAAAAGTGTCAAATTATGAAACAAGAAGAAAATTGAATGTTGAATGTCTTCACACTTCAAAAACAATCACGCAACGGTCAATTAAATATTTTGCTCCAAGAATATACAATCAATTGCGCATAAATTTTAAAAATATCAAAAATTTTTATTTGTATAAAAAATTAGTTAATGCTTGGGTAAAAGAAAAAAAGGAGTTGTGTAACAATCTAATAAACTTAAATTATACTAGATAAAAAAAAACGAAACAAATTAGATTAGATTAGAAACTGTAAAAATGAAATAATAATTTGTAAAAAAACATTAAACCTGTTAATATTAGACAGATTAAGTCAACAAGCATGTTAATGCTTTAAAGACTTTTTTTACGTTTATGTTACTGTAAGTAAACTGAAATTGAAATTGTAAATTAATGTAATACTTATTGATTTAAATAAACGTATATTATCGATGGGCCTTAAAATAAACAGGGATAAAACGAGAATCATGATAATTGACAGAGCTAACAACAATCAAAATCATCTGGTTAGGATAAACAATATCGCTGTTGTAGATAAATTTGTGTATCTGGGCTCATTAATAACCAACAAAGGAGGCTGTACTGAAGAAATAAAGCGGCGGTCAGCAATCGCAAAAAGCGCTATGGCAAAATTAACAAAAATTTGGAAAAGCCATGAAATTACTACCGATACAAAAATGAGACTAGTAAGAAGTCTAGTTTTTCCAGTTTTTACTTATGCATCGGAATGCTGGACCCTTACTGAGAAAGACAAAAAGAACATAGATGTATTTGAGATGTACTGCTGGAGACGAATGCTGAGAATACCATGGGTGGCCCGAAGAACAAATGAATCCATACTGGTCCAGCTAAACATAAAGAAAAGACTAAGAACACAAATAACAGAACAGATAATAAGCTATTTTGGACATGTGCTTCGAAGAAATGGTCTTGAAAAACTTACCATCCAGGGAAAAGTAGAAGGCAAAAGAAGTAGAGGTAGATCTCCTACACGATACACGGACCATATTGTTGCTACCATTGGCGCTCCATTGTCAGAATGTGCTAGATTGGCAGAAGATAGAAAAACGTGGAGGAACATTGGAAAAATTACCTAACAGCTTCATGATATCACGATACCTGCATCAGGTTAACGACTAAGAAGATATTATTATTAAATATCCAAACCGAATGAACATTGTTGGGAAAAGTTGAATTTAGTGAGTAAACATATTATAATTGTTCTGATTATAAAATAATACATTTCAAAACATAACTAGTTTCTCGGAAATGCAAATGTAATTATTTATTTTTGAAATGTTTATACAAATAAAGCATATTCTATTGTTTACATAGTTTCAGTAGCAAAACTAATAAATATTATGAAACAAACATTCGAAGAAAAGTTGGGTTATCTAACTAATATCTATATATACAAATTTATAGTTCATACGTAAACTTTATTATTCATTGAAAGGTTTTTATTTTAGATATTAAAATGAATTTGTAATATTTCCTGCAAATTGTATATTATAGAACATTCGTCAGAGATTCGACCTCTAAAAATCATACAAACAAGCTGAATTTTTCTGAGAATGACAATTTTAAGTCACTAAACACGATGCAAAAAAAAGGGCTTCCTTCCCCTCTCGTAGAGTAGAAAACGAAAACATCGATTTGCCAACAATCTGTATGCCGTTTAAAAAAAAATGGTTCCAACAAGAAATAATGTAATTTTTGTAGAGAGAACCGTTCTCTCAGAAACAACGCTTGTAGTGACCGGCGATTTTAAATGTCAGTTACGCGCGCGAAACCTATTTTTAAATAAAATTTGTATTAATTCGGCGGTAATAATTCAGTATCTTTTAATCAGAGTGTCCTATCGACAAAAATTAAAATGGGTTTTAAAAGTTAAGAATGCAGATTTCATATGCAATTTTTGTTTGTCGCAAAATTCAATTTGTATAAAGCTTTTAAATAAATGATCGTTGCGCGATTTTTGCCATTTTTTACGATTCTCATGAGATCAAATGTATAACTTCCATTGACCGTTCGCTGTAAAATTTCCGTTGTTGTAGCCTAATTTTCAAAACCTCTAATATCAAATTTAGAACTTGAGTTTGAGCAACAAATAAGAGACATTTAAAATACACCCAAAAAGTAAGGAAATGTTAAGGGATGCGTAAATAGAAAGATGAAAACAAGGACAAAACAGATATGTAGTACTCGTATATGTAACATATCTATCTTATTTAGTATACTTCGAATAGAGATGTGAAATTAGTATAACAAAAACTAATATCTCCAACGAAACTTTTAATTTGCCGTAAAAAAATATTCCCAGTAAGAAGTTGTGAAACTATCAAGGAGTAATCATTTAGCATAAGAATATAACACTCTACAGAGATAGAACATAAAACTCTATGTGGATATTAAATACGAGATGTACGACCAGAATGCAATTTGCTATAGTGTATTTTTATGTATGAGAGAGTAATAAAACAATAAATTATGTATGCAAATCCCTAAACTGTTGATACGGGTGACTCAATGAAAAACAGATATTTGTCAACAAGTTTACAGAAGTATATAGGAAAACAATTTTAAATTGAGTATGACCACCAGGTATAAAGGTTGGAGCAGAATAGAATACAACAGTTGTGAGGGTTACTAATCCATAAATAAGGTTGCCAGTGTCGGAGTGATGGAGGTTAACAGGTACTAATGAATTTGCAAGAAATGTAAGATGTTTATTTTATTGGTTATATATAACCAATAAAAGTTTAATAAATACCTACCTATTTGCAAAATAAAGTTTAATTCTTTAGATAAAATAAAACGTTTTATTTTATCTGAAATGAGTGCATTCCACGAAGTAAGAGTTTCAACAATCAAACATTTAATTCTTTAATTCCAGGAATCTACGACAGTAATTGACTAGATAATTACCTTCTAAACTTATTCCACAGAAAATGTGATAGTGGGTTTTTCCATTTTGTAGGAAGGTCCAAGTGGCGTATTCAAAATTCTTAACAGTTCACTAAAAGTAGGTACTTCAGTTGCAAGGTGCAGTTTATTGTGTATACTAGTGTTATGGAAAAGTTGGAAGTGCCGTGTAAACGCCGAAAAATTGGTCCTTTAACAGTTAATGAAAAAACATTAATATTTAATTGTTTTAAATCATTTAGAGACAAACCTTTATGTGAAAGTGTTGATGAGACCGTTGAGTTAGTTAGCAGTACACGTGGTGTTGGGAAATCTACGATTTACAGAGTTATTAAAGAAGAGAAATGTGGTAGTTTTCAAATGCCACGTAATGCTCCAGGGAAACCGAAATTTCAAATAGAATATCATTTTAAAGAAGGACTTCGACGGAAAGTACATGAATTCTTCTTTAGACAAGAATTTCCAACATTGGATAAAGTTCTTGTCTCAGTTCGAGATGATAAGGATTACCCAGAAATCAGTCGAAGTACGTTATGGAAACTTTTTAAAGAAATAGGCTTCCGCTGGAAAAATAATCCCAGAAAGTCTATTTTATTAGAAAGAAGCGATATTGTCATATGGAGAAGACATTTTCTAAGAACCATAAAGGAAATGAGAAACCAAAAAAGAAAAATATTTTATCTTGATGAAACATGGATCAACGAGGGTCATACACCAAATAAATTTTGGCAGGATGAAACTGTTACAAGTCAAAGGCACGCTTTTGTAAATAACTTATCTACTGGTTTAAACCCACCATCAGAAAAGGGACGCAGGCTGATAATAGTACACATTGGCAGTTCAGACGGTTTTGTTGAAGGTGGTTTATTAACTTTTGAATCAACTCGTACCGGTGACTACCATGAAGACATGAACGCTGATGTCTTTCAAGAATGGTTCGAACAAATGATGGATCTTCTTCCTAAGAACTGTGTAATAGTAATGGATAATGCAAGTTATCACTAAAGACTTATAGAAGGACTGCCCACAACCAAGTGGTTAAAAAAAGACTTGCAGAATTGGCTGAGTTCAAAAAATATTACGTACCATCCCGGATCTATAAGAAAGGAATTTTATTTGTTGTGTGCCCTTCATAAAAAAAAATTTAAAAAATACGAAATTGATGAAATTGCCAAAAATCGTGGAATGACAGTACTTAGATCCCCACCATATCATTGTGAATTAAACCCGATTGAACTGGTATGGGCACAGATAAAGAGTGAAGTTTCAAGAAAAAATACCACTTTTAAAATTCATGATGTTAAACAGTTGTTTTTGGAGGCCGTAAATAATGTAAAACCTGAAAACTGGGAAACGGCAGGCAGTAAATCACACTATTAAAGAAGAGGAAAAAATGTGGAAGCTGGACAATATTACTGATAAAATGATCGAGCCAGTTATTATAAATCTTGGTTCTGAAAGTTCATCTTCTGAATGTGATTTGGATTTGTAACAAGTAGCTGTAAGTTTTATATTAATATTTTTATTCATCTATTTAACATACCTTAGACGGTTTTAAAAACTCTTTTTCTCTTTTGTAATTTTTAAAAATTAAAAAAAAATGTGAATTTTTTAAAACCCTTTTTAATGTAGGCCAGTCAGTTCTAATATAGTGTGTGATAAAAGAGGTCCCTTTTGTTTACATACATATAACACTGAAATAATTCATTTATTTTTTACAATTATTCAAAGTAATTTTTTAATTAATCTTGAGCACGCCCATGGAGTGGTCAGAGGTACCAGTTAAAATTATGCTAATTACTCTCTCGTTCATAAAAATAAACTATAGTACAGTAAAACCTCGATATAACGGACCTCTATTTAACGAACTTCGGATATAGCGGACAAAAAATCCGGCCAAATGTAAAAAAAAAATAAGAACATACTGTTAATATAATACATGCTTAACTAGTCCCATCCACTGTATTTTCAATAAAATTTAGCATAAGAGGACACATTTCTAATAGTGATATGTGTATATTTTTTTGCTGAAAAATAAATATGTGTTTATTCACAGCAAGTATTTATTTTTCAGCAAAAAAATATATACATATTACTATTAGAAATGTGTAAGTGTGCCAGTAAATAAGTTAAAATCTTCGCAATCTTACCCTTTAAATATGGACAAACGGAAAAGAATCAATCTAACGATCAATAAAAAACTAGAGAGTATATAAAAGTTGGAGTTTGGAGCGTCAGTGTCTCATATATGTGATCAATATGACAGAAAAAAAGCAAACTTTCGGACATAAAAAAAACAAAAGCAAAATAAATAAATCTGCATTAATGTGTGATGTAGGAGAACACAGCAATCTCAGAAAACAAATGAAATTGGCTCGTGAAGCTTCACTGGAAGAAGCAAGCTTAAAATCGTATGGCCAACAACGTTCTAGTGGGATCCCGGTCCAAACAGTCGAATTGAAATCTGCAATTAAATTAGCAAATCATATGGACATACCATTCAGCGCAAGTGATGATGGCTCTGGCGCCTTTCGCAAAAGGCACGGAATTTACGGCGAAGCTTCAAGTGCACCAAAAGAAGAAAGAGAACCTTTTAGGCAAAAATTAGTAGCACATAAAAGAAAAGAAATGCTAATAGAATATAGAATCTCAGATTTAAAATGTTAACGAAACTGGTTTTTTATGGCGTACTTTGCCTGAAGCGCACAAGCCCCCAAATAATAAAAATCGAATTCTGGAAGAAAAATCAGGAAGGACAGGATCTCGGCACTGCTTTGTGGTAACGCCGACGGACCAATGACTCCTGCGTTAAAGCTCTAAAGAGGCATGGATTACCTCAGATATTTTTAAAAATTGTTTTTTCAAATAATATGTACCTTGAGTGAGAAAATTTCAAGAGAAGAAATTGGAAATAATGCCAAAAGAGGTGAAATGTTTATTACTTTTAGACAACGTTCTTGATTGCCCTTCTGAAAAAGTTCAGAAGATAGCAACTTTAGGTGTATGTTTTTGCCAAAAAATACAACATCTTACAATTTAAAATCAACAATTTTTAATTTTGCTGCAGCACGGGAGGAGGTGAAAGATCCAGTAATAAAAAAATGGTTGAAATAATTTGTTTGATGGCCAAGATTAAGACATAGATTTAGAAGAGTTTAAAGTTACTGATTTCTGTAGCGTAATACATAATAATGTCAGAGAACATGTAGCTAAGGGGAAGATGTTTTACAATGGCTAGAAGTAGAAGATAGAAGTGAAATAGCAGATGAAGTTATGAACCTAAAAAATGAGGATGAAGTGAAGATAGCAAACAAGACGACAAGACTGTTAAAAATGAAGTTATCAGAGGTAACATAGCATCTCAACGATCTAATAACATTTATTGATTATTCATTAAATAGTTAAACTGTATTTTACGAATTTTCGTAACTTTATCAAGTTGATCATAAAAAAACATCGAAAGTGTAAACGAAACTTGTTCAAAACAGGATTACCGACAGCAAGCGCATCGATATCCACAGCAATGTCACTTCACGATAAATGTCCGAAGACAGTTAAATAAATTTTTGTTTGTATTTTATATATATATATATATATATATATATATATATATATATATATATATATATATATAGTATAAAATTAATGTTTCTTGGGTTTAGGTTCAATAAGGATATATTACATGTGGAACTAGATCTTATTTTCCATAGCAATCAATCAAGGTTTCGGCAGAAAATGCTTGCCTTTATCACGATTCTAAAATGTATATGAATAGGGACAAACAGATATTGTAAAATATGAATATATGTATGACTTACCAAAACGTAAAACGTGACACAGACATTAACGAACTGACAAATAAAAGTTGATATCTGATATCTCATTGTTTACTGTCATTATATAGTTATTTTTATATGGGCGTATCATTGGTGTTTTCGAAAAAGGGTAAGGGGAGATATGTTATTACTTTAAGGGCTTTTTATGATGTTATATTATTATTGTTTATTTAAAATTTATTTAAACATATTTTTGTACAAAGGACTTTTGGCTTTAACGGAAACCACATCCCACAAGTAGTCCGTTATATCAAGATTTTACTGTAATGCTACGTAGAATAAAACCCGAAAACTGTAATCAGTTATTGGAACAAAGAAAATATAGTATCCTACTTCAATATAGAGCTTTATTATAATTATGGAATAATAAAAAGATTTATAAAATAAATAAATAAATAAATAAATATAGTTCATTTACGGCTATACCAATTATAATAATTACAGTCATTAAATATTTCATATCATATTAACAGTTTTAGAACTCAATAAGAATTACATACAATTTATACAAGAAAAATAAATAGAATAAATACCTAAATTACAGTTTACAGTGACAGCCTACATTGTATTTTTAAAAGATTTTTTCAGCTTTTTTCGAAAACTATTCAGAGAGTAAGAAAAATTCTACATCTAAGCCATTTCCAGATAGGTCTTTCCAGATAGGACATATTCGTCTTATAGGTCTATTTAGACAATAGTTTGTTGGAATTCTAAGTGAAAAACGTTCTTAGATCATGTGCACCTTTAAGGAACCCTAAGACCTATTCCCTGCAAAATTTGAGGCGAATCTATCATTCCGTTTAGAATATTGAAAAGAAAAAATAAAATCTAGCATTAAACGACGATCTCCTAATGTTGGTGTATTAAGTCACAATACACTATATCTTCTGAAGAAATCCCTAATTTATAGCCTACAAAGTGCAGAAATTTTTTCTGAGCTTTCTCAATGGTTTCAATGACATTTATGTAGGAGACCAAATAGTGCTGAAATATTCCAGAATTGATCTTTCCATAGAACACTTTTAAAACAGTCTAGGTTATTCAATTCTGACAAGGTTCTTCCAAAAATCCAAGTAATTTAAGCTTTATTGCAAATAAAATTATTGTGATTTTCGAAACATAAAGTGGGATCAAAAAATACACCTAAATCTTTGAAAGTGTTTGTTGGTTCCAGAAATATATTAATTATAGAGTAATTAAAACAAATAGGTTGTGAGTTTCTAAAAAAGCGCATTATTTTACATTTATCGATATTAAGTGAAAGGTCTTCTTTGTACACCATTGTGAGAAATTGTTTACATTTTTTTGCATTTTTACACAGTCTCTAATATCCTTAATAATTCTAAAAATTTTTAAATAATCAGCATACAACAAAATAAAGCAATTTTTAAAGATTTCTAAAATGCGATTTATGAAACTAATAAAAAGAATAGTCGATAAATGACCACCCTGTGGGACGCCAGACCTAACCAAAATCTCTTCAGAAAGACAGTTCTTGACTTTGACAACCTGAAGCCTGACTGTCAGGTAGTTTTATTTTATAAGAATCTTGATGTTAACCCGATTAAATGCCTTTGAGAAATCGGTATTAGATTACATCGACCTGAGCTCCATTCCCAAAGGCATCCAAAATGAATTCTTCTAGGATCACTAGATTTGTGGTTGCAGACCTACCCGGCATAAAGCCATGTTCATGAATAATTAAACTTTTAATTAGAAAAAATGTTTTTGAAGCAATAATTGACTCAAAAATCTTTGCAAAAATAGAAATTTTGGAAATGGGTCTGTAATATTCTATACATGTTTTAACACCATTCTTAAAAATAGGAGAAATATAACTTTTTCCACACTTCTGGGAAAGTGCCAGTACTTAATGACAAACGAAAAAATTTAGTAATACAGGAGATAGAACAAAACGACATTTATGAACAAAATAAGGTGAAATTTCATCAGGGCCACTACTAAGTTTTAGATTTAATTTTTCTAACTTATTAAAAATATCTATTAGACTAATATCGCAGCTGTTTAAAATAATTGTTTTATGGTAATCAAAGCGTGGAATATCACAGTTATTGATATCTACATATGACTTGGAGAAATGCTGTTTAAAAAAATTTGAAATTTCTAATGGATTGTTTGACTCATTGTTGTCATAGGTAAGTCATAAGGTTTATTTTTACTGTGTACATAACTCCAGAATTCTTTGGAATTAGTCATGTTTTGTTCCAAAGCTTTTATGGTTTGATTTTTACATTGCTCAGCTAAGACTTTGCAACCCGAAAGAATACTTTATCGTAAAAATAATGCTTAGGAATAAATGTAGGGTACACATTTTGTTAACATGCATGTTAAGTTTCAAAATACTTTTGTTACACTTTAAGCTTAACCTTGAAGATTCAGCATTTTTATATAAAAATTACCCATTTGAATTAGTAAACTAGTCAATTTGTCATAGACCGATATATTATAAAATGTTAAACAGACGAGCAATCAAGGTCAATTGATAATTGAAGTTCAGTCGTTCATCTTAATTAATCATTTCAATAAGAAAAAATGTCGTCAATAAGTTATCCGTGTGTGAATGATAATCTATAAATACGATACATCACAATTTACCAATCCTCTTCCAAGTTAATATGTATTTGTATAGAGAAGTATCACAAATCGATTTATACGTTGGTATTGTCACAATACGATAAGATACAATCCAATACAATATTATATTTTATAATATACTACTTACTATATGTTTATTATACAGTTATAGAGATATTTTTTTCTGCTTAAATTTTTATTCACCCTTATTTGAAAGATATCACAAAAAATAAGAAAAAACTTATTAGACAGGGAAATATAGTCGATTAAATACATCAGAAGCTAAAACTTTGGAGTTATTTAATCCTAGAATACTAGCCATCATAATTTTTACGATGCCAATGTCATTGTTGTAGGATATTGTGGACGGGGTATACCAGTTTCTCCCGCCCGGTAATCTATTTTTAATTATGTATATCGAATGTTTTACAATTTGCCTTTCCATAAATCACAGCCTTGTAAATATTACGGAGATAAGTAATGACGTTTTAATTGCAAAAAGAACTATCAGTTTTTTATTTTTTTAAAGTGTCAAACATGGATACGAAAAATAGAAACACACACAGACCTCTCACGCAGCACTCTCAGATTTGAAGATTTGTGGCCAGATGATGTCGGAAACAATTCTGATTAATCAGAATGGATCCTAAATGAAAAATGCCGTTTTAGGCATTCAGTCCATCTTAATTAGAGTTCAAACCATCAAACGAAAATATCTCAAATGCCTACCAAGACTTGCCATCCATTTGCCAATGGCGAAATTATACACTGTGGAAACCACTTATGGAATAAAATTGTTTGTGTCCTTATTATAGAAAATAATCAAAAACTCTGGGACACGTTAACTTTTGAATTTAAATGTGCGCTTTTTAAACATAAGTTTAAATGTACAGGGTGATCCACGCACGTTTGGCATAGTCCATAATCCTTATTTTTAATGAAACACCCTGTATATTTTTATGTTTTTAAAATACTTTTAACAACCTGATTTCAATGAACTATATCATGTAGGGTCTATAATGAATAATACAAGGTGAAATTTTGAAATTAATACTTTATCACGTGTTATGATATTATTTTAAATTAGCTAAATACAGACAACAGACTTCTACTCTGTTGTCTGTACACTGTATATTGGGGAAAATTTCTGTTTAGTAACCGTGTTAACATTTTTTGTCGTGAATAGCTAAAAACTGTATAGATAGTCTCCTAATTAAACTAAATCGATAAATAATGCGGATTGTTATCAATCAGTTGACATGCTGTTGACATTTTACATTAAAATAATAAATTCTTAATTAAAAACTAATTTCTTACAGAAATAAAAATGAAATATTTAAGGCCCACCGAATTGAGATTTTAATCATGATCGGTTACGGGAGAATTGTAGAAGTCAAGTTGAAGTAGTAAACTATTTATCAGAGGTACATCAGTTGCCTTATATTTCAGAAGGTACTGTGTCTAAAATTTATGCACAATTCAGAGAACCTAGATATTCCAAACCATTAAAAAGAAAATCGAACTTGATTGAAGATGAAGTGAAAGTGGATATTTTGTTAAGTGTCGCAGAGAATCCAACGTCAAGTTCACGTCAAAATAATGTAAGTCACGAAACTGTCCTAAGGTCACACAACTGTCATAAGGATGAAGAAAACTTCATCCATATAAATTGACATTTGTACAGGAGCTAACAGAAGACGATCCGGATCGTAGAATGGATTTCTGCAAAAGAATGATGGAAAAAATTAACAAATGAAATAACTCTTGGCACAATTCTTTTTTCTGATGAATCAAAATTTAGAGTGAACGGAGAGATAAACTAACAAAACTGTAGATATTGGTCAGCGGAGAATCCTCATTATATGCGTGAGACACACACTCAGTATCCTCAAAAGTTGAATGTTTATGCAGGTATTATACGAGATCATATTATTGGTCCTATATTTATAGATGATAATTTGACAGCGGAAAAATATTTAAGCATGCTAAGAGAAGATGTTCTTCCTTAGTTGGCTAACTTATATCCCAATCTAATAGATCCAAGCCTACGCTGATCTGGCGACCTAGCTGCCCTAGTGTAGCGGCAGCATACTGAGTCGTCCAGATCTTACGAATTTGGATTTTTTCTTGGGTTATCTCAAAAACAAAGTATATGCAACACAATCAACTATCATTGAAGACCTCAAAAAGTAAGGATAACTACAGAAATACGGATTATTTCACCTCAAACTTTAAACAAAGTTCGGAACGAGTTTTATAGGAGACTGTGTTATTGCCAACAATAAGCTGGAGAACATGTTGAGCATTTATTTTAATGTTATCCAATCAATTACTTCGAGTATTCTATGAATTCATTGTCTTGAAGAAAATACCTAATTTCAAAATGTCACCTTGTATTATTCATAATAGACCCTATATGATATGGGACATGTAGGGAAACAAACAATTTTATTCCATAAGTGGTTTCCACACTGTATGATGGTTAGTGTTAAAATGAAGCTAAAAATAATGTTAGTATATTACGGTTAAAGCTTTCACTTCAATGTAAAAAAAGATTATACACCAGAAAAAGATAAAAACAATAACACAAAAGGTGGGAGTGGTATTCAGTTTTATTTTAGAATATCTGTTACAAGTCTCTGTTTCTTACAACCTTCTGACTCTTAAATAATATTTTATTATATATATATATATATATATATATATATAATAAAATATTATATATATATATATATATATATATATATATATTATATATATATATATATATATATATATATATCGTGTACATTACAAAGGAAAGAAATATCAATACTTTTAGTAAAAAAAAAACGATTCAGTTACAAATCTGTGCAACTAAATAGATACGATTCAGACAGAGAAAGTGGTCACAAATACTAAAAAGGTCAGCTGCTGTAGTTTTGTGCGGTAAGCGTGACTTCATATCTTCGTGATGACTATACATCCATCATTCCACGCCCTAGTGTGTTCATTTTACGATAAAATATTTGAGAACACACCCTAAAATTTAATGTACCCTATTCTACCACCCATTCGAATCAGTTGGACGAATATATGGTAGAAATACGAACAAAATATAAATGGTCTTATAATAAAACGAATAAGGGTACAATAAGAGAATAAGAATATAATAAAATTATATATAAAAAAATAATATAACAAGAAATTACATAAAATAGGATCATACATAATATAGATTGAAAACATTTCCTACTTATTGTTAACAATATTAAATACATTTTAGAATGAAAGAAAAATAATTTTGAAAATGTTTCTTTTTCTCTCTCTACAGGGTGGAATAGCCAAATGGAATAAATTCGAATATTTAATAAACGTGGGCAAATGTAGGCTGTGCGACAAAATGCTCGGACACGTCGATTGGTATTTTTAGTTGTAAATATTTTGCAATAAAACTTTTTATACAGGGTATGTCATGTAACAGTCGTCAATACCCACTTTCCTATTTTAAATAAAACACCCTGCATATTATTCTATATTTGGATATCCCAGAACATTCTATATACAATGTTATATATATATATATCCGGTTTTTTAGGCGTTACGCCTGTCCGGTAGGGATCTATGGAGGAGTATCACCGAGCCGCAAGCCCTTATCTCTTGCCGTACTGCTCCACCATAGGCCGATCAGATCCCAGCATATCCTAGTCTAAGCCGCAGATTCATCTAGAATTTTAAACTGCTGCGTTAGACTTTTTGTTTTCTGTACACCGAGCTTGGGCTCGATCCCACATCCACTAAACCATTCGACAGTGAAGCGAATGAGAGGCAGCCGCACAGCCCGCTGAGCTATCTGACCGACCTATATACAATGTTCTATATACAATGTTCTATATCTATATTTAACTGTTTTTTTTTTCCTTTTAAGTGTTTTTCGATTTATTGCAAAATTTCCTACGACACACTCAATGGTTATTTTTAAGTCTGGATAATGACATAGTAAGCAACAACTATTTTAATGTTCATTTTCATCCATATGAAATAACAAAAATATTTTTTATAATAGTGTAGTGTTTCTCTTAGTTTCAAACGCCTGAGAGTTGGAAGAGTCCATTTATTTATACGAGTAGAGGAGTCCGTTAAACGTTAAAAAACGTGAAATTTTAATTTTGTTAATGTCTATAACAAGTATATTAACTAACAGGAGTTTATGTGCTTTCGAACGTGTATAAAATTGTTAAAATAAGTAAATAAATTTTGTAAATCGATGACTGTAAAAAATCGTAAAATAAAAGAATAAATACAGAAAACAGAAGCTTTGCGCTAGTTTGCCACTGTACCACTTTTTTATAACAGTTTTGTTTATTATATCCTTTTATAAAAGGCTTGACCTTAGCAAATTGTTTTATGGGAACATGACAGTAGTTGGGAGTCGTTTGAACATAAGTCATTTGAATTTGGTTAGTTGCATATAAAAACAATGGTTTATTTAAGAAGAATGTACAAAATAATAATTCTAAACATGATTGGTCATGGAGAAAACTCACGAACACAAATGGATGTTGTTGACTTACCTCATGTAACATTTACAAATTTACCGCCTGGGAATGTCATCCCAAATTTGGTACACTTATATCCTGATTCAATCAATCAAGTAAATATGATATTTTTTAGCGAGATAATGCACCACCTCATTACTAAATCAATGTTCTACAGTATATCAATCGAATATTTCCAAATTGGTGGATAGGGAGGCGAGGATCGATGGAATGGCCTGCACAATCTCCTGATCTAACGCTATTAAACTTTTTCTTATAGCAGCCCTAGCTTTCTACTCCATAGAGGAGGACACTAATAACGTAACATTTAAGAATTCTTATGCGAATATTGATACTTAAAGCTAAGTTGCAGAGAGTCTTCCTAAGGCTGTTGAAAGAATTTCTGGCTTTGATTCCAAATATCTTTAATATTGCAGCCTAAATAGCATGTTTTTTCCACTCTGTCTAACGGTGTATCGATAATTGTAATTTGGGCGTTTATGCCGGTGTTTTTACTAATGATCATTATTTTTGTTTTAGTGGAATTTAGTTTTAGGCCATATTTGTTACATATTTCTACAACATTATCAGTTGAACATTATAAGTTGAACATTTACAGCAATCCCATCTTCTGATTCGTCCAAGGCCTCTATACAGATGTTTTCAGAGTATATGTTCAATAATGCCGGTGACAATATGCAACCCCGTTTAGCTCCTTTTTCGACTGTGATGATCTCGGACAGTCATCAGTCTTATATTCTTACTATCGAGTCCTGATGTTTTTAAGATATCGATTAGTTTTTCTATGTGGGACTTTATCAAATGCCTTCTCGAAATCAATTAAACATTCATACACATCGCAGTTGACATCCCTGGCTGCCTGTATTACAACTTGCAAACTACAAAGTGCTTCTCTCGTTCAGAGTCCTGCTTTGAATCCAAATAGAACTTCACTCAGTTGTTCTTCTAATTTGGTGTATATGCGTGAGTAAATTATAGTAAGGAGTACTTTGTGGATCAATCTAAACATTTGGTTACACTACATGTTGTGGTACACAACAAGCTTTTTGAGCAAAAGTTTAGGCTGTGTTGTTCATCGTAGCTTAAGCACCCAACGTACCTAGAAATAAACACTAACATCATGAAAAGAGAATCAACTTATCCAGAGTCAAAACCTGAATATGTATATTAAAATTACGACCACTTTGTTTAATTTGCTCTACAATTAGATAAGAGAAATCAGGCGAACAATAAAAGAGCTTTTTAAAGTCTTTTCAAGAAATGTGATTCCCTATTAAATTTGATTATGAGAAACGATTTGTGCATACGGCGGACATCTTCTTATACTTCAACATCTCTAGTCTCTTTAAAAACTTCTGCGGTGATCTTGTCTGCGCCAGGAGATATAGATAAAATATTTCATACCGTATTAGAATTACTGGTCCTTCTTTAGCAAGTTTCTTGGTATCAATAATTTTACATGCTAATTTTCTGGGTTCCTCCTTTTTTTAGCAACGTGTTAATTGTGGGTATTACCTCACCTAGGACCTAGTTGTGTAATCAGCTCTCAGATCACAGAAAATCAATTTTCCTTTGTCTTTTGAAGAACTGAAATAGGCGGCAATGGTAAACAGTCTTTTGAAAATCATCCAAATACTCTTTGGAGAGTTTGGTGCCGACGGAGGTCACTCAAATTGAGGGATTGATGTAGAATGGAGAGTTTGCATTTGGGATGCCTTCTTTAAGATGACAAGGTGTTTTTAGGAAATTTGCAGTCATTATGCTTCGTTATTATATTCCAGCAATGTTGAAAAGGACTGCTGAAGGAAATAAATTTACTTTCCTAGAGATTCTTCAAGAAATTTTCCTCTTTGTAGTTAGTGAAAGCTTTGTAGGTATAAAGTTGTATGGTTTCTTTATTTATGGAATTAAAACTAAATTAAAAATTTGTGGAATTAAAACTACACTAAAACGGCAATGTTATATATTCGCGTATCTCGTGTTCAGGTGCTATGAAGTTCTGGTTCTTAATAGGAAAAATCAATTAGATAAACTCTCAGTTTATGTCTTCGAAACGCCTTTTTTTATCTTAACGCGGGATTTTTATCTCTTCGCGAATTTTTCTAAAATTAAAGGGGATGTTTTTGAAAAAATATCGGCTTGTTCAAACACTATAAAATTACTGGCTCCTAGGCTAGAAAAGTCTTGTTTGAAGTATATACCTACTAACCTCTGGACTGCAACGCATTAATTTTTACTTTAAACTTTAGTTGCGATTTTTATTTTTTTACAAGTAACACTTAGTTATAATACATACAATTTTTACCGTTGTATTTAATTGTATACCTATATGTATTTCCTGTATCTGAAATAAAATAACATAATTCTTTTTCAAAACCTTTTTAACCAACATAATTTTTATTGTTTCAGGTAAGTTGCTGATATATTTTTAGAGATTGGTAAGTTGGGAAGACTAAAATTTAATTTGAAACTTATATTTACATTTAAGACATAATTAGTTATTTAATTTCACAGAAATGTAAACCCTATTTTTGTACGTCACTATTATATTATGGTGAAAAATTGCTTTACAAATTTAAATACTTTGGTTTAATTTCGTTAACATTATTGTTACATTATAGGGATAATCAGACCAATAAAATAAAGAGAACAATCAATCTTGGGTGGGCAGTATATGGAAAACAGAAAAACTTTTAAAAGTAAACTGCTCACATGTCTAAAGAGAAAAGTTTTTGATTAATGCTTCCTCCCAGTATTGACATACGGAGCAGAAACAGAAATAAGAGATGGAGAAGAAAGAAATAATAAAAATAGAAAATTTAAGAGATGACTTCATAAAATCATTATATCAAAAAAGGCTAGAACAGAAAATACAAATGGAGAATATCAAAAATGAAAGCAATGTAGAGACTAGCTGGAGAAAACTTAAGAAAAATATTCTGGATGCTGCCCAAGAAGCCCTTGGAGCAAAAATAATAAAAAAAAGTGTTCAACGAAAACACCATAGTTTACACTAGAGGTTAAATAAAAATGTCACCAAAAACAGAAAGTTTTCCTAAAATATAAGTCAGAAAAAAGGAATGAATCATAAGAAGAATATAAAAGAATAAGAACTGAAACTCATCAATTGGTCAGAAAAACAAAAATAGATTATTGGGAATGATTCACAAAAGGACTACAAGAGATGGATTTCTATGGACAGACTTTCTATAGAGACTTTTAGAGATGGATTTCTATGGACAACAAAAACAAGTATGGCGCGTCATAAGACAAAAAATAAGCGAAATGAAAGAACTAGTTGAAATAGAAAACCTACAATATGATACATGAGTGGCCTGACAGGAATGTTTAAAAAAATAAAACGAAGAACCTTTACCAGAAACGCCAAATATAATAACTGAGGAAAAGACCGAAATGTCACAAAACGGTGTGAAAGAAGGAATAAACAAATTAAAAAACAGAACGTCACCAGGAGAATATCAAATACCAAATGAACTCTTAAAATATCGAGGTGCTTACCTTGTACAACAACTGCAACTTTTTATTTGTAGATAAAATTAATATCTACACAATAGGATAAACATGAAGAATGTCCTTAAAATAAGAAAGAGTGTATAGCATAGATTGCTGGTTACAAAATATGAGAGCTCTTATCTGTAATATAAGATTTAACTGGATTTAGTAAAAACCATTGAATAGAGATAACAGAGGTATGGCAAGATGTAAAGGAAAACTATCTCAACCTATCAAATATGAAACTGGCATTAGACAAGGAGATTCGCTGAACCTATTAATATTTAATCTGATAATGGATGAAATCATAAAGAACGTTAAAAAAACAGAAGACGATATAGAATAGGAGAAAAAGAAATAAGGATAATATGCTACGCCGACGACGCCATAATAACAGCCGGAAATGAAGATGTCCTACAAAAATTAATTAAAGAATTCGAAGATACGGCGCTCATATACAACATGGTGATCTCAACAGAGAAAACTAAAGCGATAGTGATATCAGCGGAACCGAGACGATGTAAACTAGTCGTAAATAACAAAATAATAGAACAGGTGATGGAAACTGAATACTTGGAAATAAAACTGTCAAGCTACGGAAAAGTGGAAGAAAAAGAAAAAAACCAGTGAACATGGCAAACAGAGCAGCAGGATGTCTCTGCTGGACATCCTGGAGAAACAAATACCTCACAACGGAAACGACAACCAGGATATATAAATCAACAATAAGACCGATAATGACATACACAGCGGAAACAAGAGCAGATACGGCAAAAACACAAAGACTGCCGGAAACAACAGAAATGAAAGTCTTACGAAAAATAACAAATAAAACTCTAAGAGACAGAGTAAGAAGTAAGGAAATACGAGCGAGATGTGGTATAGAGAAAATAAACGCGTGGACCAAAAGAAGAAAAGTGACGTGGAATCAACACATCGAAAGAATGACAGAAAATAGAATAGTACGAATAGCAAGAGACAAATCACCAAATGGAAGAAGATCATTGGGACGACCGAGGAAAAGATGGCCAGACAACGTGAATTGAGGCTAAACACCAAAGTCAAACAGGCATTAAGCCTAGGAAGAAGAAAAAGGGGCAGAAACACTTACTTTAACAGCAGCCTCAGCTACCAAACTGAGGGTCACACAGAGAAGGATGGAGCAATTCATGTTAGGAATAACACTGTGAGACAAAATAAAAAAACGAAGAGGTCAGGAGAAGATCCAGGGTGATAGACTTCATCGAAAGGATAGCCAAACTAAAATAGGGATGGGACGGACACATAGCTAGAATGACGGATGGGCGATGGACAAAGAGTTATTGGAATAGATAGCAAGGGAAGATAGGGGAATTGTCGGTGGATCACCTACACGATGGGCTGATGATTTTAGACGACAAAATAACAACTGGACGAGAGTGGCGCAAAATAGATCTGGCAAATATAAATAAACACTTATTACGCTGCTAGCGATATTTTTCAATACAAACCAATGATTGTATTTTTTTAATTCCAATCGACGATTTCGAAAGAATTTTAAAAACGTTAAATATGAACCCAAGGCATTTACAGATAAGACTACTTTAAATGGACGCAGTTGCTTTTATTAGGCTGTATAAATACATATTTATAGTATGTCTTTACGTTCGGGATTCATATGATGCTCTTTACATTCTTACACGCAATTCGACTGCTTTAGAAAAGGTATCTTTTTAAGATTTATATAAAAAACAAAATTTTACAAGAAGCGAATGCTTCTCGATCTTCTGAGATATGGAATAATTGTCCTGCATTTGATATATAAGTATAGTCACGAATGTTTTTTAACCAAAAAACTTGTTTGCTTCCTACACATCTACGGCCCTCTATTTTGCCTTTAAGGATCAGTTGTAATATTTATTACAACTGATCCCTTACTATATGCCCCAGATAAGACATTTTTCGATGTTTAACAGTTTTTAGCAGTTCTCTATCTTTGTTGACGCTCCTTAGTACTTCTTCATTAGTTTTTCTTGCTGTCCAAGGTATCTTGGACACATTTTACAGATCACATTTCCAATGCTTCAATTTTTTTCATGATCAATACTTTTAGCGTCCACACTTCTGCACTATACAAAAGTACAGACCAAACATAGCACTTAACCATTCTTTGTCTTAGTTCTAAACAGATGATTATTGCAAAGAAATGACTTCATTTTCATAAAAGTAGTTTTAGTCATTGCTATTCTACGTTTTATTTCTATGGTTGTATCTAGTCAGTCCGTTATCACAGTTCCCAAATATGTCATTTTATGAACTTTCTTAAGTTGGACTCCGTTTAATTGAAGCTTTGCATCGGGATGTGGGTCACGACTAAACACTAAAAATTTGTTTTTTTTTTTTGAGTTTATTTTAATGCCATTTCCTCTCCTACCTCGTGAATACGATCAAGCAGAATTTGAAGACCTTCAATATTATCTGATAGAATTACTGTATCTTCTGCATATCTAATCACATTAATTAGTTCCCCGTTGATTTTTATTCCATATGGTTGTCTCTCAAGTGCCTTTTTAAATAACTGATTAAAACCTTATACAGAGTAAAAGAAAAATGCTACACATTTTTATTGTAGTATGTGTGATGGGGAAATTCCCAAGAGATTGACATATGTAAACATTTATAGTAATCTTAAAAAAAATAATACAACGGACTACAGCGAACAATGGTTCTATGGCACTCAATAAAAATCTTTTTGAAATTGGTTCACTAAGTAACACTAGAGAAGCACTCTTCTGATTAAATTTTTACTCAACCATGTGTATGCCTGTCAGTATTGTACACAGTAAAAAAAATTACTAGGAAATAGGCTCAGAACATGCATACTCTCTGTGATTAACAAGCCTCGTTGCTTTTAATAAAAATTTAAAAAACTTTTTTTAAGGCGTAATATGAATACGTCCAATTACTATAATAGAAATCCCGATATATCTATTGGTTTAAAAAATAGAAACCTGTTTTTTCTGTTTTGTTAGTGTTTCTAATTTTTTATAAAAACTTATGAAAATCATGTCGAAATTTTTTTCGAAAAATTCGATCCCCGTTCGTCGAACTGTGTGTTTGTTGTCTGAAATTCCTTGAGGGAGTTGCGTGAATTGTGGTAGTTAGTATGTTTAATTTGCGGAGTTCTACCGTGTAAATGTAAAACTACCAGCCCTAGAGCGTTCACAAATATTCAAAAAGTGTCTAATTTCCACTCTACTGGATTGAAAACACTACATGCAGACCAAAGTACATGCTAATTTCTAAGGAAAGTTAAATTATAATGTAGGATTCTAGTTTAAGCATTCACTCATTGGGGTTGGAACAATTGGAATAGTTAGGTAAAATAATTATTTTAGGTTACACTTTAATGCTGTTAGCAACAAACTTTGAAAAGGTACTATTAAAATCGTAGTTAACGAAATTTTGGATTAAAAAAAAATAAATATAAAGGTGTACTTACAATGAATTACTTACTTAATTGATGGATTCGACCGTTACTTGATGAAAATTCATTTTATGTAACAATAAAACACTGAAAACTTTGTTTTCAAACTTCCACAAAATTTATTTTAAATATTATCACTACAGCTGTTTCGGCTGATTGCCTTTCTCAAGTGATCTATTTTGGCTTGGGTTTACAACTTACAAACAATTGGATACAACGAACAATTGGATACAACAACTGGATACAACGAACAAACAATTAATAAAATGTTAAATCAAAAACTACACAAGAAAGCCCTGAAATTAGTATTTCCACCACCAGAGAAAAAACCCAGTACCTTCTGCTCGATTACATATACAGGCAAAATAACAACAAAAATTGCCAAACACATAAAAAAGAAAGGAATAACACCAGCTTTCCGAACAAATAACAACCTAGGCAAATATATTAAAAATAACAAGAGCCAAAATAAAAAACACTTAAATAGTGGTGTGTACAAACTTCAATGTGGCGACTGCCCAAAAACTTACATCGGTCAAACTGGTAGAAACTTTGATAAACGAATAGCAGAACATAAAAGGGCTTTCAAGAATAGAAAAACAGATTCGACATACGCACTTCACCTTCATCATAATCATTCTTTTAATGACAAATTTACAAATTCTTCACATTCAAAATAAAGGCATTAAGCTATCTTTGTTAGAATCTATGAAAATCAACAAATTAAAAAACACAGATATAATTCTGAATGACCAACTTGAGACAAACAGTTCTCCCCTCCTCAACCTATTTCATTAGAGACTATAAATTTGTAAACCCAAGCCAAAATACTTGAGAAAGGCAATCAGCCGAAACAGCTGTAGTGATAATATTTAAAATAAATTTTGTGGAAGTTTGAAAACAAATTTTTCAGTGTTTTATTGTTACAATTACTTACTTTGTAGTACTTGCAAAAAAAAACCTTAAAACCAAACAGTAGTTGGGTTTAAAAGGATTAAACCATACTTGAAATTATTAAATTATCTGGCAGTGGGCCAGGCACGGGATCAGTCTAATGAGCCATACCTTAAACATATTCCTCAAAATAATTCACAATTGAATTTACAGAAAATTGGAAGAAGATATCGGAGAAACTTAGTTTGGATTCCGGGAGGGATATGGAACTTGCGAAACATTATTTGCCTTTAACATCTTGACACAGACGTGTTTGGATGTGAATCAAGATGTATTTTCTTGTTTCATTGATTACAATAAGGCGTTTGATAACGTGAAGCATGACCAACTTTTAGAGATCTTGAAAGTTAAACAGTTAGACACTCGCGATATAAGAATAATATCGACTCTGTATTATAATCAAACGGCAGTCGCACGCATCGAAAATAGCGCAACAAATAAAACTCAAATTAAAAAAGGGAGTTAGACAAGGATGTGTGCTGTCACCAATGCTATTTAATCTCTATTCGGAAGAAATTATGAAGAACGCATTGGAGGAAGAAGAGATTGGGATAAAAGTTAACGGCCAACCAATTAATAATATTAGATACGCAGATGATACGGTTTTAATGGCGGAGACAGTAGAAGACCTGCAATCCATTTTAAACAAGGTAGTCACAGCTGCCCAAGCTAACTTTACAAAGAAAGTTAGCTTGGGCAGCATTCGGTAAACTGAACTATATACTCAGAAATCAACAAATTAAATTAAATCTTAGATCTAAAGTTTTTGATACATGCATTATTTCGATATTAACTTATGCGGCACAAACATGGACAATCACAAAAAAGAATATGAATATACCGAGTCACTCAACAAGCGATGGAAAGAGCAATGCTAGGTATATCACTTAAGTACAAGAAAACAAACACATGGATAAGACAGAAAACCAAAGTCACCGATGTAGTGCAAAAATAATTAAAGTTGAAATGGGAATACGCTGGACATGTAGCTAGGAGCGATCTAAACAAATGGCACAGATCAATTTTAACCTGGAGACCATACCAACACGAAAGACCCAGAGGCAGACCTCCTATGAGATGGACAGATGATCTGAAAAGGGCTGCAGGGAAAAATTGGCTACAAGTAGCATACAATAAAAAACAATAGAAAGGAAGACTTGAATAGGCTTATGTTTAGATGTGGACGGATGGCTAGACGAAGAAGAAGAAGTCACAGCTAGTGAACAGAGAGGGCAAACAATGAATGTCAAGAAGAAGAAATTCATGATTATTTCAAAAAAACAAAGATTAAATGCAAACCTGTACATTCATAATAACGAAATCGAACGGGTGCACAAATATAAATACTTGGGAACAACTAACTGTTATTAACACTAAGTGTTAATAACAACAATGACATCACAGAAGAAATATAAACTAGAATTGGAAAGGCTCGAGCTGCTTTTATCAATATGAAGGACATTCTAGGAAGTTATGACATTAACTTAGTCCTGAAAATGAGATTGGTTAGATGCTACATCTATTCGATACTGCTGTACGGAATAGAGGCTTTGACTTTAAACAAGAGCAATATCGATAAACTAGAGGCCTTCGAAATGTGGATATGTAGAAGAATTTTGAAAATACCTTGGACAGACAAAATAACAAATAGTGTAGTTCTTCGAAGAACGGGAGCTTTTGATCACTATCAAGAGAAGCAAGTTAAAATATCTTGGTCATGTGATGAGAGGGAAAAAGTACCGATTGCTCCAGTTAATTATCCAAGGAAAGATTCAGGGCAAACGAAGCGTGGGGAGACGACGTATATCTTGGCTGCGCAATTTAAGAGACTGGTTCCAGTGCACATCTAACCAATTATTTAAAGCAACAGCTTCAAAGATACGAATAGCAATGATGATTGCTAAACTCAGTAATGGAGAGGGCACTTGAAGAAGGCCGATTGACTTGGATTACCTACAGAGAACATGCCTAGAGAAGTGACTACTCAAAAGTTTTCTACATCCGAACTGTAGGAATGTTAAATGCCAACTAATCTAATATGTCGTAAGTGATATAATTGACTGTTTACAGTAATAATGACATCCGGAACAAGATTAATAGCACATTTTTTTTTTGAAGTAAACCAGGTCAAGGACCCGTATATTGAACTCTATATTAATTTAATTTAATTAGTTTATTAAAGTTGAAACAGTCGCTATTATTTTTAATATTATTTTTACATAGTTGTTTATATCTTATGAATTGCCTATAAAATGAAATTGATCAGTAAAATTGGTAAACCATGGTAGTTAGTACGCGCGAAATATTAAATACGCATCTTTTGGGAAACCAACAGCCAATTAACAGGGTAAACAGCTACACATATCTTGGTACTAACATAAACAGTCAATGGGACCACTCTACTAAAACAAAACAATGCACAGGGAAAGCAAGATCGGCGTTCGTACAGATGAAGTCTTTTTCAGAAGTCACGATTTACCACTTCACGAGTCTCAAATCACGACTACCAAAATCTCTATCCTCAGATGCTATGTATTTTCTACAATATTATACGGGGTAAAGGCATGGACGCTCTCTGAAGCTTCGATAGAAGTAGTTTGAGGCCTTCGAGATATAGTGTTCCAGGCGCATCTTACGAATTGCATGAGTGGATTGTGTAACTAATATTGAGGTCTTACATAGAATGGGCAAGGAATGTCAACTGTAGGGTAGGTTGAACATTTGTAAGGGGAAATTAAATTGTAATTTTTAAAAAGAGGGGATTTTAAGATGATGATGGTAAAAGACAGTATTTAATTGAAAGGCTCTAAAATAAAAAATTATTAAAGAAAAATTTGGGATACTTTATGATTTCTAAAGTGAAGGTGTGTGAATACAAAGTATGAATGTGGAACCAAATTATATAATTGATACAAAATCCTTCATGGTCTAAGAGATTATGAATGAAAAATAATTTATCGATTATTTGGTGTAATGTTATAAACATGTATTGAGAAAACTGACTACCATTGTTCTAGTTTCTTGAGATGAGATTGTTATATTAAATTCTTTTGCTCTTATGTTAAATATGTGGCTCAGTCTTTGCAAACTAACTTTATCTTCTTCTTCTTTAAGTGCCATTTTTGCGACGAAGTTTGGCAATCGTCATGGCTATTTTGACCTTCGAGGCAGCTGCTCTGAACAATTGCCTTGAGCTGCAACCAAACCACTCTCTTAGGTTCTTCAACCAAGAAACGCGTCCTCTTCCTACGCTTCTCTTACCCTCTATTTTTCCTTAAATTATGAGTCTCAAGATGTTGTATTTTTCGCCTCTCATCACATGTCCGAGATATTGCAATTTTCTTTCTTTTATTGTATTTTCCAGTTCCCTCTCTCTGCCTATTCTCCTTAAAACTTCTGTATTCGTGATTGTATCTACCCATGGAATCCTTAACAATCTTCGAAATCTCCACATTTCAAACGCATTAAGACGATTTATTGTATTCCGGTTTATGTCCATGATTCAGCTCCATAGAGTACACTGTGTACGTAGCATTTAATTACCCTTATTTTGAGGGCCAATGTCACATCTTTGCTGCATAAAATCTTTTTAATTTTCACCAAGTTGGCACGTGCTTTTTCAATTCTAATTCTTATCTCTGCAGTATATTCGTTATTTTCTGTGATTATCGTTCCCAAGTAAGTATATCTTTTTACTCTCCCAATCTGCTCGCCACCTACCGTTAATATTTCATTTGTATTGTTGTTCTTGATTTTTTTTATTAAAGAGAGTCCGTATTCTCCACTATATCTTAATATTTTGTTCAATATTCTTTCTAAGTCTTCCAAGTTGTCGGCTATTATGACTGTATCGTCGACATACCTAATGTTGTTAATTAAACTTCCGTTCACTTTTATGCCTACTATCTCGTTTACCAAAGCATTTTGTATGATTTTTTCAGAATAAGCATTAAACAATAACGGCGACAGTATGCAACCTTGCCTGACCCCTCTCCTTATCTCCACGTCTTCTTTTGACTTTTCTTTTCCAACCTTTACATTGATCGTTGGCTATACGATAAATTTAATATCAATGTTACATCCCTCACATCCAATTCTTGTTTTTGAGTACTTCTATAAGTCGGTCATGTTTTACCTTATCGAATGCCTTGTTGTAGTCTATAAATCATACATAAAGATCTCGATTAACATCCAAACATCTTTGGGTCAGCACGTTGAAAGAAAATAGTGCCTCTCTTGTGCCCACTCCATTCCACTAATATCATCCAGATTAGCGTGTATTCTATTATGGATGATTTTTAGCATTTTTAAGGTATGTGAAATTAGACTGATGTTCGATAATCACTACATCTTTGTAGTAGATACAAAGTAAATTACTTAAGCAAGTTAACTTAACTAGGGCAGTTACTTAATATTTTGTAGATTGGGGCAGCACGCTTAGTTATCTTTCTCTCCTCTCGAGTTGGGACATCATCTAACCTAGGAGCACTCACTAATATTTTAAAATGTGTAGTGGACATGGTTGATCTAAAAATACGTCTTTCGGTGCATTCTTGCAAATAGCGAATTTAACTTATATTTCTTGGCTAGATTTGAAAACTGAAGTGAGCATAAGCAAACCGATAAATGTGTGTTACTCCACAATATCAGTATCTCTATAATTTGATTTACTACTTTCACGTTTTAGTTTGCTCCTAATTAATTAATTTACCATTTATATATTGAACAATTTTATTAATCATTGGTTCATCAAATAAGCATTGCCAAATTTCTATTTTCCAGTATTTACTATTTGGTGAGCTTTCCTGGAGAGTCCGGAAGATTGACGAATTATGTTATGTTTTGGCATTTTTTAAACAGAAGACGATGCACTTTTTAACTACTTATATACCTTCTTGTCTTTTCTGCCAAGAAAAACTGTGGTTCTCTGCCATTTGCTTCTTTTTAGTGGTTGGCGCATTTTCCAATAAGTTATTGTTCGGCTTTAAGAAGGTCGTCTTCTCTCACACTACTATTACTAGTTCGGATCTATATCAGAATAGTCAACCTCCTCGTACTTATCAGGTTAATCGTTCTTCTCCAAATACCACTCCATAACTCGTTGCTCAAAATCTTTGCCTGCGAAATTAGCTCTTGGTCTGATTTGATGTTTTGATAAATTTCCACAGCTCTTGAAAGGAATGTCCATTCGGGTGAAAGACCAACTAACAAAGGAAGTTGCAGTAAAGGAGTACGACAGGGCTGCATACTCTCTCCCCTATTATTTAACGTCTATTCGGAACACGTCATAAGCCAGGCCTTACAGCAAATCGAAGAGGGTATTCTCATAAATGGTGAACGCCTGAATAACATCAAATATGCAGACGACACCATCCTCTTTGCAGAGAGTCTAGAAGGTTTACAGACACTAGTAACGCAGTTGTGGAGAATCAGTCAGGAGTACGGGCTTGATTTGAATATCAAGAAAACAAAGTACATGGTCATCAGTAAGAAGCATATTCCACCAAGTCAATTTCTGGTAGATCAACAACAAATACTTCAAGTGCCCCGTTACTACTATTTAGGAACCACTATAAACGACCAATGGAACCACTTAGTTGAGATAAAACAGAGAATTGAAAAAGCAAGGTCAGCGTTTGTCAGAATAAGCAAGATATGTAAGAGCCACGACCTACCCTTAAAAACAAAAATCCGTTTATTGAGATGCTACGTGTTTACAGTGCTGCTCTATGGGGTTGAATCATGGACACTAACCGAGGCATCCATGGGAAAGCTCGAGGCGTTTGAGATGTGGTGTTATAGATTAATACTAAGAATCACCTGGGTGGACCGAGTAACAAACATTGAGGTTCTACGTCGGATGGATAAGACATGTGAAATTAAATTCACAGTAAAACAACGCAAGCTAGAATATCTTTGACATATAATGCGAAACGACCATAAATATAACCTGCTGCTACTTATATTACAGGGAATGGTCTACGGAGAGGACCAGGAAGAAGAAGAATATCATGGTTCGCGAATTTACGAAAATGGTTTTCTTAACCTCTTTATGACTATTTCGAACTGCGGTCAATAAAGTTAGAATTGCCATGCTAGTTGTCCAACATTCGTAAAGGATGGGCACCGCAAGAAAAAGAAGAAGGTCTCAGAGACCGCTATGTCCGTTTAAGCGTTAATGACCATCTTTGTTAAGGGCTAAATAGTTTTCTTGGTAATATATTAAATTCATGATAAAAACAACGATAAAACAATGGTAAAAAATATGTTGTCAGCTTTATTTTTTTTTATTGAGTTAATGCCTCGACAACTATGATCATTGGCATGGTACAGTGCATTTGATAGCTATTTATGTATAGCTTTGGCATTTGATAGCTATTTATGTACCAAGAATGTTTTAATCCCTAACTGCAGACGGATCACGAACTCGACTCGACTAAATCGACTTCAATCGTTATCGAGTCTATTGAGTTGTTCACGAACCTCGATCGAATAGAAAATCGAGTTTCTCGATTGTACCTAACTTCTGTTCAGTTTATGTAGGCACCAGAAACACGTGCAAACGTTTATTTTCGTTTTTGTTTAGGTTAGGGTTAATTATTGTCGTTATTGTTTGAGTTGATTTAATTAAATTGAAATAACAATGTCAACTAGACCAACCCCAAAACAGTGGGAAATTTTACTAGATTCATTTGAGTCTAACCCTGAAATGGTTTCTGGAAGAGCTACGGGTCCCAGTACCAAACATATTATACGAAATAAGTGGGAAACTCTTGCTACCCGACTTAACAGTTTGGGGTATACTAATAAACCAGTTTAAAAATGGATAAAGGTAGGAACATATTATTTAGTTATACTTATACTTTAGTTTTATTGGACTAAATATGCCAGAAGCAGGTGTAAGTCCCATCTTATTACTTTCTAATCCCAAGAATTGTAATCAAACAAAAAGGTTATGTTAAAATTGAATAAGATAGGGGTCACAACAGTATTTAAAATAATTCTGTATTATGAAGATGCTAAACTCCATATAACAAAATACCTACCGGTATGCTGAAAGCCTTAATTAATCTTAAATTTAAGGGCTGCTTTTTTATGGCCTTGACGAAGTCAATAAACCAGATTTGAAGAATAATGTTTCTCATTTCAAATTCATACTCAGAATAATGAAAAAAAAAATAGTATAATTTAGTATGGGTAATATTTTCATATATTTTAGTATTTTGTTTCCTTTTAGTTACTTTGTTTATTTAAATATATTGAATTTTTTAATACACAAATTTTTTTAATTAGTTAAAGAAAACATAAACGTTACTTTTGACTGCATAAAGATAAAAAAATGATGTTAATAGTCTCCTAACTGGTTTAATCCGTCCCTAAATTTAAGGTTGGTTTAAGAAGACTTTCACCACACTGACCTTAACTACTAAAGCAGTTTTTTTAAATTTTACTATTTAACTGTTTTTTAGTTGGAACCACCTCAGACACTGACCCAATCACAATCGAATTTGCCAATGTCTGTAAAAAATAAATGATGGTGCATCCACCTGGCAAGAAGGGGTATGTTCATCTCCTACCTCTGTCTCTACACCTAGTGTTCCCATCAGTTTTCAACCTAGAGTTGAAAAGAGACAGCAAATTTCCACATTTGAACACAGCTATGTGAAACAACGGAAAGTTAGTGTTGAAGATACATATGTACAAACAATCGACATACTAAAAAAGATGGACACAAAACTGAACTCAATCGATGAAAAGCTAGGTTCTATAGCGGACTCATTAAAAATTATAGCAGAGAAAATGTAATATACTTTTAATTGTTAACAGGATGGTTTGTTCATAGAATAAATATTTGTTTACTGGTTTTATTACTCATTTTATTTACCAGTCAACTATTGTTTTGGTATAGCACTGCTCTAAATTGTAAATTTCTTATTTATCTTAAATTGGGCCTGCCCATAAATAAATAAAATAAAATTAAAAATTGCATACTAACATTCCAAGTTTATTTTACTAAACTCGTATAAACAAACTATGGATCCCAGGGGCTAATCCCAAGAAACCCATATAGACCTGGATCCTGCATACCAAAAAAAGTTGGAACAACTTTCAATTGATTTGTTACCATTTCATTAATTAAACTCTCATGCAAAAATTAGTCTGGTGTTTATCATCAACTAGGCATTTTATCAAGTAGAACACGAAGAACATGTCAACGACAGGAATCATGTTGGTTAGTAAAAGCAGTCTGATTTTTGCATGAGAGTTTAATGAAAGGGTAACAAATCAATTGGATGTTCTGTCCGACAAAATACATGTGACATTTTCGTAACCAGATGTTCCAAATTTTTAAACTGTTCCTCAATTAAAACTTCCTGTGTTCCCGGACATCAAAGTTTGTCTGACTAGACACCATTAAGTTATTAACCAATTTTCAGCTTGCTATTATTCAATTTTTTTTGTACGTGGGATCCAGGTCTAATAGTTTATATTGTATAAAGCAAAGGCTTCAAATTAAATTATGAATCATTTTGATTTGAAATAGTTACAACAATAGCAAAGAAGACTGCAACAAGTACTTTAATCAATTTAAACACGAACAACAAGATAAAGGCATTAAAATAATTTATTGAAAGTAAGTAGTTACAATAAAATTTCTCATATGTTGTCCAGCAAGGATATTATGGGCATGGTACGCTGGACCATCTTCCATACCTCCCTCAGGATTTTGCAGTTTCTACAATTTCTATGTCCCCTTCTATGCACATATTGTGCAATGCTGCACACACTCGAACTAATTTGCAAACAAACTCTGGTTTGTACCTTAATGTGTGTTCTCTTGACAAACATCGAAATCTTGTTTTAAGCAATCCAAAACATCTCTCGATGCAGTTCCTACTTTGCACATGAGCTTCATTGTAACTCCTCTCTGCATTGTTAGCTGGTACAAGAAATGGAGTCATTAGATAAGGCAAAAGAGGATACCCAGAATCCCCCACTAACCAACATCTTTCATTATTAGTTGCCAGTTGATTCATATATGTATTGACAGTTGAATTCCTCCATATAAAGCTGTCATGAGTACTACCACCAAAATTTGCAAATACACTTCTAACTTTTAATTGAGTGTCACAAATAATTTGACAATTTATGGAGTGATAGCCCTTTCTGTTAATAAAGTTGTGCTCTTCAATACTTGGTTTTAAGATAGCTATATGGGTGCCATCAACTGCCCCAATGCAGCCAGGAAATCCCCATTTCCTTAAAAAATCATTTTTTAAAACATCCCGTTCTTCTTGACTTGTAGGAAATGTTATTTTCTGAGGAACAAAATGTTCATTTAAAATGTCAGTTATTAGATGGACATACTTATGAACAGTGCTCTGGGCTATACCAAAATTAAACTCTTCGCCCAAACACCTTTGATATGACCCTGTTGCGTAAAAACGTAAACTACCAAGAACCATACTTTCTACAGTAATTCCTCTAGCTACTTTTCTCTCTGCTACATGATGACTTACAAATTGGATGAGTATTGATGCTAAGTCCTTAGAGAGTCTGAATAACTCTATAAATCTTTTTCAGGCAGTTCAAATGGTTCCTGATTTCGTCTGAGTTGTTCACGTTTACGAACCAATGCAAGATTTTCTTGCCTTCTTTGAATTTGCAGTAAATGTTCTCTAACAATAGGCAGCATACTTGTGATGTTTAATTAGAAATTAAATTAATATAATTAAAAAAAACAGAGTAAAAAAGTTAATAGTAGTAATAGTTTTAAATTTAGATATTAAGCAAATTTTTAATTTCGTCCAAATACTAGCATAACCTTCAAAACTTGTTAACTCGACTCCTTTAGGGTTGTCGAGAGATTTTGGTCGAGTCGAGTCGATTTATCGAGTCTCGTGAAACAAAGTTCTCGATTATCGAGTTAACTCGATTCGACTGAAGTCGATAATCGAGTTTCGTGATCCCTCTCCTGGTCCGGTATTATAGCAGTATCGTAACTGGTCCAGCGTAGTCTCCTAAACTACTGTTTCTAAGAATGCAAAACAACGCAGAAAAAATATTTTGTTTTATTAAAATAAATGTTACTAACATACCCTGATATATTTATATAAAAATAAAGTATTAGATTTGGGCCATATTTGGGATGAGAAAAAAATATTAAAATGAAACTGAAATCCTTAGAAATATTCTATAACAATCGATCAAAAAAGCTTGTTTCTAGCATCAGTCAAACTTTACCATTTTTATATGCAATTTTTACGTAGTAGTCTTGTACATCCCAAACAAACAGGCCTTTTAAAACGCAAACATAGGTATTTTGTCATCCTGCGCTTTCTACTCGGACATATCTTGAGTTTCTACAAAAATTATAAGTTTTTTCTATTATAAGAATATCCTTCTGATTGTCCTCTTCTTTTTCTTGAAATCCAAGTATCTGGCTAATTGTAATACGTAATTGACGTGGAATGTACGTCATTATCATTCGTCTTTACATGTAATCTTGCACAACTGCATAGCCAACTGCAAAGCAAAAAAACTTTTTCTTTGATTACTGGATTGTTTCTATAGCACTGATGTAGAATGTATGAATTTTTTATAGAAATGTCCAATACACGGAGAAAATTGTTAAGTGCCATCGACGACTTGAGGTGTTTTTGGAGCATATCTCAGCTAAGGAATCTACACCTCGCTTATTATCATTATAATGAAAAATAATTTCTGGTCTATTAGTAGAGGCATCACTATAACGTGTATTATGCATTAAAGATATAAGTAGGTACTGTAGCCTTCTTCACTTTTCCTACATGACAAATTAAAATACATTCTTCCCTAAATCGATAAATTGTTAATCTCTCAGGTTTGCTTCTGTCGGACAGAAAAGATGGAGGTATATATAAGTCAAATTTTTCTTCTGCAAAATATCCAATAATTTAATAGAGGAATACCAATTATCAGTTGTGATATTTCGGTTGCTACCATAAAGCGGTTCAGCTAAACGTAACACAGCTTATGTAGGCTTTAGAAGTTTTTTGTACTCGTCACTGATACCAAATCCATCTGAGCCTTTTCCGCTGTAGATATAAGCAATATACAAATACCCATTACGTGCATCCGTAAGACACTGTATTTTGAGTCCTTATTTAGGCTGGTTTGTTAGGCATTCATGTACATTTTAAAACGGCATTTACCTCGAAAACTTACAAGCATTTTATTAATTGTGGCATATTGACCAAGTCCATATACACTTTGACAATTTTCTATGAAAACATTGAATATAAATGAAAAAGCTGCAGTTAGATCTTCTTTTTTGCGTTCCTCCCTGTGTTCAGGATTGTCGAATCGGATAGCAAATAAAAGAACAACGTATCTTGTTTTTGCTCATGACTGCTTTGAAGATTTCTCTTCTAATTTTGCAAATCTTTGCAATCGGTTGCAAATAAACGGTCTATAGTTTCGTGACTTAAATTGGCAGTGTAAACAAGGAGTCCCAAAAATGCTCTTAATTTAATAACATCTATTTCTCTAAGATAATGAATAGAACTATGTTTACGTGTATTAGATGAAGGGACAACTTCTGACGTACACCACTTGTGGCGATTTTTACAATAAACATCACATGTTACCATCACTAACTGCTAACTCATCACAATCTGTAGGCTCGTCAGATCCCGAAAATTACGAACATGTATCGTGTTCAGATTCAATGATATGGTCTTCCGAAATATCTTCTACACCACTGTCACTATCAACTTCCTCATTGTACCACTTTAAAAGAGATTTCTCCTAATCGTCATCGCCGAAACGCATCCGTTTTGATGGTCCGGCTATTACTTCTAAAAATTCACAACACACAAAAAAAAAGTAATTACAATTACTATTTAAATGAGAATAAACCACAGTTAACAGCTAAAGTAAGTTTATTGACGTTTCAATTTCCACTTCGGAAATCGTTCTCAAAATATAAATATTATAAAATTTACTATTTTTTATTTACTAAAAACTTTATTCAATTCGATAGTAAATGCCAAGATAATAATAAAATTCAGCTTTCTTTAAAATATATACCAATTTTTTTTTCTTTTCGCCATACACCCTACAAGTAATCAAAGGAAAAAGTCAAAGAAAATTTATATGAACAAACAATAGATAATAATCTTCTAAATATAAAATAAACAGAAACAAAAACTTGTTTCTTATAATCTTAAAGATCACATAAAAATTCTATAAAAATAAATTCGTTTATAGATACACAAAAACTTTATATTTAATACAAACAAACAATATCAAGTTTTTTATCCATGTTTCTCTTGTAAATAATATCACACCCACTCTTGTATCCAAGACGAAATATCAAGGTCAATTTTGTTTACCATATTCTCCTATTCTTGTTATGTAATCATTATAAGAAGCGATTATTAAATTCATTATTTTTATACAAGATATACGAGGTAGGTGAATCGAAGACTTCCTATACTCTACCTACTATTTTGTATTTTTGGCCCAATAAAAAGAACTTCGTAAAATGTTTGTATTAATTATAGTGTTGGTTTAATAAAAAAATACAACTAAACTAGGAGTATGATACAAAAAAATTAGAGAGCGAAGAAGGATATAAAATATAAAATACATAATAATGGAGGATATAAAATAATGGAGGATATAATCAGAGAACTACGAACACCAATTTGCAAATGCAAATTTGCGAATACAAAAAATGTTATTCCATCGTCTTGTTGGCCATCGCAGATTTAGATTATTGTTTCACAGCTGCAGGTGTAGGTTACGGAAGAGAATCTAACAGTAACATATTGAAAAGTTCAGCTTTTGGATAGTATTCAACTTAACATACCTTTACCCCAACCACTTTAATATACTTATAGTCCCCGATTATCCTTTTGTATTGGTTTGTGACGGAGCTTTCGGATTAAACACTAATTTATTACGGCCATGTCCAAGACGAAATCTCAACGATAGTGAGCGAGTTTTTAACTACAGGTTAGGTTAGGTTAGGTTAGGTTAGGCTACAAGAGCAAGAAGATTTGTAAAATGTACTTTTGGTATATTAACCAGCAAGTGGCGGATATTCCTTACATCTATTTTACTTGAACCTGACTTTACAGAACTCCTTACAAAAATCGCCTATGTCCTTCATAACTTCGTACGAAGAAGAGACGGTTTTGACACTAATGATACCCTAACAGATCTACTACAAGATATATCGGTCTTAGGAACTGGGGGACGATTATTGCGAATTTCAGTCAGAGATCAATTTAAATCTTATTTTGTAAGCAAAGAAGGAGAATTGGCATGGCAATATGATAAAATATAAAATTCAAGTAAAAAATACCTACCATAAAAGCAATTTTTTTTTTAAATTGCATATTGTAGTTGAATAAAAAACTAAAAAAAACTCACTTAACTTATTTTTTTCGTCTGGGGATAAATCGTTCCAGTTTTCAACCATTTCATTTGCAATTTGACTCCACAATTTGGCCTTTAAATCCCTATTAGAATATTCCTTTAAATGTAAATTGTAAAGCGCCTTTCAATTTCACTGATAAATTTTTCTGTATCAAACATATTTAATTAGAAAAATTATTTTTTGTTGTGTCTATACCTCTGGCGTGACAAACGTCTCATCTATTTGAACACATAAGAAACAATGAGTTGCACGCTAGGCCGTTTCTCTCGCCGCGCGAGAAGCGTATTACCGTCCATTGAAATGCATGGTTTCTATTACAACGGAAAATACGCTGCGTATCTCTCGCAGCGTATCTTACGACCGTCTATTACCTGCCTAATAATCCTTCTCCAAACAACTTTTTGCCTGAGCAACATCTTGGTTTTATTTCCAGGAATCTCATGAACGTGATTATGTAAAAAAATGTCATAGGAATATTTTTCCGAGTGAACCCGAATTTGCGCCTTGTTAGGAACCTTGTTGAACGGAGATACTTCTAAAAACAACTACGCAAACAATGTTCGACGTTTTTCATCAAAAATATCTGATTTGCTATTAAGTTTAAAAAAAAAATTCCTACCGTATTGCTTCAATTGGGAACAGCATTAATAAAATACTGCGCAAACATACTTTTGTGACAAAGAATTTAACCTTGACGAGGTAGATAAAAGATCGTGATATTTACATATTTTTTATTATTATTAATAATTTCTATTGGGACATGATAACATATTATAACCCTTTTTTTCTGGCACCTGATGTTGAATTATGCATAGGCAAAGGTTAAGCTGTGTTTCTTATCCACATCATATTTTAACACAAAAACATCTGTTCATATTTATTTAAATACAAGGATATACAAACCGATATTTGCTACCTGAAATCTAAAAATAGGTACACCTACTAAAACGACTCGATATAAAAAGTATAACATTTAATATGAATTGGCACAGTTTTCAAAAATTAGATTGTTTATTTAAAAGTTAGAGAATATAAAGTTTTGTAATTAAAATTGTTGTTCTAATAGGATAATACTATTTGTGATTGTTGTTATATTTTTAAACATGACTAAAGTAATTAATGCAATGGCATTAGGCTGTTGCATCCTGCAGCAGATTCTACAACATTTGGGATGATTACTTTCATTTGTCATCCCCTGGCCCCGATGACATCCCATCTTCTTTTTTAAAAAAACAACCTCACAAAGCGCTAGAAATATTCTTATGAATAAACGTTTTTTATGGCGTCTGGAAGAGAATACCCAGCTAATTAAGAAACGATCTGGATTTTATCCCTTGAAGTCGAACACCGACAATTTAGTTGATATAGAAACAGATATTAATAATGTCTTCTGCAACAATCAAAAATGTATTGTAATTTTGATTTATACAAAGCATTTCATATGTGAGAAAAGGCAGCAAATATTTGATTTCACGCAAACAAATCCTATGTATCTCTTGATACGTATTTCGACCTAATAGGTCTCGTTAGAAGAGCTATTCATAGGGTTCTCAAACGTGAAAAATCAATATTTTCTGCCTTTTAAGAAGCAACAATAACATGTCTTCAATACAGACGCAGTAGCGACATTTAATTACAACAATCGTAAAATAGTTTCGAAACACAATTCAGATTTCTGCTTTATAATCTGAGCCTTCTAAAAATTGCAAGGCAAACAGACGTTGATAAAAGATGTTAAAAGAGACATGGGGAATCTAAAATTTGCATTCCACGACATGTCTTTTACAACTAAGCAGAAATCCTTAGCGAATTGTGCTTCTAGTACTCACACAGAGTAAATCCGAATAAAATGAGAAAAGGCAGCAAATATTTGATTTCACGCAAACAAATCCTATGTATCTCTTGATACGTATTTCGACCTAATAGGTCTCGTCAGAAGAGCTATTCATAGGGGTTCTCAACGTGAAAAATCAATATTTTCTGCCTTTTAAGAAGCAACAATAACATGGCTTCAATACGGACGCAGTAGCGACATCTAATTACAACAATCGTAAAATAGTTTAATGTTTGAACAAACGTGTTAAAAAAGACTAAACATCTTGAAATTTTTTAATACGAACTGGGTACTGAGTACCCAGTTCGTATCAGAAAACTGGGATTATTCTGGATACCAACAGAGACTTTTAACCTAAATAAAATACATTTCTTACAAACAAAAATGGATGAAAATAACAAACGAGTGTGACGAATGTGTCTCTTGTTATGCCAAGATGAAAGAAGACGAAGGACGACATTTTGCCCAAATCAAAGCAAAAAGAGTATACATATACTGCCCGGATTGTACCTTTCAAACATTTATGTGTTTGGAATGTTTTGATATGAATCATAAATCCAATCGATTATTTTGGATGAAAATAAATACATTTTTGCAAGTTATGTAATCGAACAGTATGTAATACTGTTTGTAATCTGTTGTGGTTATAATATTCTGAGCGTTCTGCGATAAAACCACATTTCAAACGCTTCTAGCCATCTCATAGTATTTAATTTTAACATTTACTAAATTTTGTTCGTGATTTAGAACCAGAGAATTACAGTAGCTTTTTAAGAATGAACCAAGAAATGTTCGATTATCTACTCGAGATATTGTTGAAATGTTGAAATCAAAAAGACGGATACAAATATGCGTAAAGCGATTCCTGCAACTCAAAAACTGTCTATCACACTGAGGTACCTATCATCTGGCATATATTTAGAAGACCTTAAATTCACTTACGCTATTGCTCCTCAGACTCTGCAGTGCATCCTAATGAAAACTTGCTCAGTAATTACAAAGGCAATAAAGAAAAAAAAGAAACAGGTAATTATGTTTCAAGTCTATCTTTTTTATATCATATATATTAAGAAAGTTATATCATATTGTAACTTCTTCTCCGAGTTCTCGGAAAGCTCGGTAGTAGTGGACACCATGGTTTTAACCGAGTGACTGACGATTGATGCAATGCTTGCCAAAAATTGCCCTAAATGATCAAGCGCTCTCTACAACCGCTTGAGTCATTTAAACTTTCTAAAAATCACTGTCAATCTTTGATTTAAGTGTCAAACGGGTTTCTAAACGGTCAATCACGCTTGGTTCAATCGATTAACTCAAGTTTTTTTATTAAAATGATTGACCGGTTAGAACCTCCTTAATAATGAAGTATGCATAGTATGAGAGCATGGTATAGAAAGACCTTAACACAGGCTATTTCGTGTAGTAACGTAATAATATATAAAGTCATCATAGCCAGAATGATCGTCAACGTTCGGAACGGTCAGGCAACCTAAGAAAGAATTCAAATATGGACAACGTGGCGCAATATGACCTACAAGAAAAATCGTGGTGTCAGAAATATATAAGTGACGTGGCCTAATAAGAATTGTTGGTGTCAGCTATATATGTTTGACATGGCGATCAATGTTTCAAAAGAATTGTTACTAGTTTAAATTTAATAATTTTAATTTTCACAATCTACCTCAATAATTATAAATATGCTCTATAACAATCTTGTTCACTAGTACGTACATATAACACAATGTTTATTTTTGAATGAGAATGCACTCGAACATAGTTATTATGTTTGTGTTGCTATTTCTGTGCTCTGTCTTCCTAGTTTCAAATCAATGTCAAGTTCTATTAATTTGTTTTCATGAATGTGAGCATGCAGCTACAAAAATTCCAAGAAAGTTATAACGTATTTATAGTAATCCAATCGAATATATTTATTCTTCAGTTCTGTTTAAAAAAAAAATCCATAAAAAGGTAGGTAGAAAACGTAGGTAGATTACTGAATTATTATTCTGATAGAGAAAATAAAACCAAGCTATATAAATCTTAATCTCTATGCTCTGCTCTGCCCAATTGATATATTAATATAATATAGTGCGCAATTTTGTACTTTTTTTTTCATTTTGCAAAATGTTCAAGGTACGGGAACATAATTTTTAAAACTATTCCGTCGATTATGCGAGAACTACACAATCGTTTACTTGGAGTTTTGCCACAAAGTAACCAAAATCATCGAAATTGTTGCTTGCCAACATAAAGCTAAATCAAGAAAAAGAAGTAAATCTGGCATACTTTCTAGTTTACTTAATTTATCAAAAAGATTATACTCTCTTTCGAAGATGACTCAGGTGCTAACAGCATTAAATATATTAAAGTCAATCTAACTGTAAATTAAAAAATACTTTAAATAACGATGCCATGCTCCACAAAATGCACACAAAAAAAAAAACAAAAAGTGGCTTGGAAAAGAGGCAATAAAGTTGTACGGTAAAGGTTACCTAATTTTCTCGATTTAAATAATTTTTTTTCCACATTTGCATGCTACATCGTTTTTTCTTAAGCTTAAGTTTTTTAAGCTTACATAGTACCAGTGGCGGCCGGTCAGGGTCGGCAGTGCCGACCCACATCTTTATAGATATTATAGATTATTTTAATATTTAATTTAATCAGTATTTCAATAAATAATTGTGGCAGGTAATCAGTTGATGTCATTTGTTTTTGTGAACTAAAAAAATATCTGTGAGATAATAAAGACTAAATTTTATTCATTTTTTTAAAAGAATTCGACCAGACTAAATTTTATTCATGGTTTTTAAAAGAATTCGCGAATCTGAGCGTTAAGTGATCCCTGCGTAGAAACTTTTTAAATAAATGTTCCGATATCGGAGACATCCATCCGCCTATGAATTCTTAAAAAGGCACGTTTTGTTTTTTCGGCTAGCCGATCCCAACCTTGACTTTACTTGTAAAAATCAACGGAATATTGGTTGATTAGCAACCAAATATACATTTCTTTTCATAGGAACTTAATTACCAAATACGGCAAATTTAAATTTGCCGATGTTTCATTTGGATTGTGATTGGTCGCGAACTGTACATTGCGAGGGTGGGACGAAATGTCATTTCATATATGTAGTAATTTTAAGTGATATTCAGTGCAGGAACTAGCCTATCTTTTGTGATTTATTTTTATTTTCTAAAGTAATACTGTGATACGTTACGTCTGCCGTAAATAGTTAAAGGTTAAAGGGTTTTTTGACATATTAGAAGTTTTTTTTAATTAAAGTGTAAACAAATTGAGTAAACACCTAAAAAATGCAAGCCATGGAGAAACTGTAAATATTGATTAGTCTGATATTGTAAATTATATTTTGCATAATGGGTTTTCATCAATTCCATACGAAGAACAAATTGTTATTAAAAATAACAGGCGTCCTTTGCCTAAAATGTCCAGGCTTGTAAATATTAGTGCGTGTAAGGGAAGTAATAGATCATTTTCAGATAATTGGTACAGCAAGTACTCAAGGCTTACTGGGAGTAAAATAAAAAACAAACTTTTCTGTTGGCCTTGCATTTTAGTTTCGACAAATAGGGGCAAACATCAAAATCAAAATAAATATGATATTTCGAAAGATCATACTTACAGCCAGATTAAATTAGATTTATTTGGAAAACAAAATATCCATGTTTCATTAATGCTATTAAACATAACGAAATTGTAAAAAATTATCACGCAGTTTTATGTCGTTTAATTGATATTGTAATTTTTTTAAGTTGTTAGGAATTATCTTTTAGGGGACACGATGAATCGGAGCATTCGTTAAATCAAGGTAATTATAGAGAACTAATAAAAATGTTTAAGAAATACGATTTGGAATTTTCTAATTTACTTTCTGATTCGAAAACATTTAGCAGTGTATCTAAAACAATCCAGAATGAATTAAAAGAATCAATTAGTTACATTTTGAGTAACATTATTGAATCTGAGATTCAGAAAACCATTTGCTTTTCACAAGAAGTAGATGAAACTTACGTGGTAGTTACGTGGTAATATCTATGAGAGGTTTTAAGGTTTTACAGACGTGAGTAAAAGCCATAAGGCAGAACATATTTTTGGTGTTTTAAAGGACAAATTAAAATTTTTTAATATCAAAAATAAATTGGTAGGGCAAACTTATGGACGACGCTGCAGTGATGTCTGGTGAATTAAATGGTCTCCAGGTAAAAGTTAAAACTATTGCACCGCAAGCTTTATTTACTCATTGTCATGCGCATAGAATAAATTTAGTTTTGCAAGATACATGTAAAAAAATTAAAGAATGTCGTCTTTTTTTGCCAGTTTAAGCGGATTTGCTTCATTTTTCTCAAGCTTGCCTAAACAGACTAATGTTTTAGAACGGTTTGTTTCGAAAAAAATGCCAACAATTTGTCAGACGAGATGGAATTTTAAATCTCGGTTAGTTTTCACTGTAGCAGATTTTAGTGAACAGCTTTTGTAAGTTTTTGATTTTATTATTGAATGTGACGATTTTAAAAGTGATGATATCTCGATCCTTGAAGCAATCGGTTTGAAAACTTTATTAAATGATTACTCTTTTAAACACACTTTTAAATATTTTTAAGAAAGTGTTTACCCAAACCGATTTGATATTCAATATTGTTCAAAATCAGTTAACTAACATTCTTAATTCCAAAAATAGAATAAGAAGACTGGTGCAAAATCTCAGTCAGATTTTCGTAATGATAGTTTCCGGTATATACGCAGTGACGTTTTGGACTCGCTTGATATTTCCGAACCCCAAAAAAAAAAGACAGAGGCATGACATAGAAACAGATCTTGAAAAACGAGTATATTTTGAAATTTTTGATACTATTATTATGCAAATAGATACTCGTTTTTCATATTTTGAAGATTTGCAAATTTTTGACCTCTTTGACGATTCAAAATTTAAAAGTTACGCCAAAGAATTTCCAAGATATTTATTAGACAGGTTAATTAAAAATTATCCATCATTCTTTAATAAAATAAAATTAAAAATGAATTAAAAGTTTTATATGCTGATCCAAATATTTTCGGAAGATGAGATAAGTTACAAGATATGTATAATTTTATATATTGCAATTCATTACAACAAACTGTTACCGAAATTAATAAATTATTGTCATTAATTCTCTCATTACCACCAACGTCTGCCTCAAATAAACGAGATTTCTCTTGCCTCAAAAGAATCAAAACTTATTGTCAAAATACCATGAAACAAGAGAGAATGTCAAGCTTGTCTCAAATGTCAATAGAAAAAAAACTTTTAAAATCTCTCCAAAACTCTAATAAATTTTACGATGACGTTATTACCATTTTGCTACTTCCAAACAACGTAGACTAGAGTTAATTTATAAACATGTTTAGGTTCTAAATTTATAGAAAAATAAACAAAAAAAAAACAAAAAACAAGAAAACAAAAAATCTCCTATGATGATTGAAGTCTTTATTAGACGGTATACCTATCTGAGGAGACAAAAAACACCTTGCCGACCTTGTCTCTCAAACCACGAGCCGCCACTGCATAGTACTGTCTATTTAAGTTGCTTAAATTTAAAATTGGCATCAGCCTCCTTACCTTATTTTACCAACCAGTGATATGACAAATATTTTTTCTGACTTGTTTTCCGCAGTATATTCTTGTAAGAGCTTTAACAAAGATTCAAAACAAAGCTAGCAATGACTTGGTCACATCAGACGTAGAAATGAAAACTGTGTGAAACGAAAGATCGAGCTGTTTAAAGTTAATAAAAGACACGTAGAAGAAAACCGAGCAGAAGATGGAAGGACATTGTGGCAAAGGACTTAAGAGAGGACAGATAATAGAACTTAGACATGGCAACAGATCAAGAATTAAAAGAGAGCTATAAAATCTTACTATAGCCAAATCCTTAACCTTTTACAGCTTCTGTATTATACCAATATATTATTAGAAAAAATAAAAAATATTACCAAGGACTTCTTGTGCCATACAATCCAAGAAAAAGCGCTGAAAAACTCTTTCAAAAACAGAATATCTGATAACGAACCGTGAGTGCGTTTGCTAGTTTGTTGGAAATCTAGTTGTACGAGTCAGAATACTTAAAGGGACAATTAGAAGATCCAACTTTTGACTGGCGACGGTGTGGAGGAAGGCAGAACGAATGACTCGGAAGTCAGATCAAAACTTTACTTTTAGTCAGCGCTTGACCTTGGGTACCTACTGCACGCCTTCCGTAATAAACAGTAAAAAAGTTCTGAATTTATTAATATTAAAAAAAAATGGTCTCCGTTTGTGATCATGCTCTACACGAGACCCAAAATGCGCAGAAAATAGATCAACAACGCCTGCTCGATGTAGTGTTGAAGTACGAAAACACTTTCGATAGCGTACTGCGATCAATGACATTGAGCAACTGCGTGTCACAATAGTTCACACGATCAACGAATAATTTCTTCATCCAACATTTTTTTCCTTCTTTTTAAATGGTGAGGCTAACAAGCACAATGCTGCTGCCACTTTTCTATTCCTAGTTATATTTTGCGTAGACTTGAATTTGGAGCGCTAGTTTGATAGCAACTCGGAGCGTGAGTGGAGTAGACTATTTAACTAGTAGTTTTACTAAGTGGTACTTCAAATCAGAATCTGAATGCCACGTTGAAAAAAAAAATGTGTCCAAATACGAGGTGAAAGAATTAAGAGGGTGAAACGTAGAGAGTTGCACGGAACCAAAATACTTAGGGTTAAACTGGGCAGGTCTTTTACAGTTAAAAGTCGCTAAAAAAAGACAAAAACTAAAAGTTTCTCTAGAAATAGAAGAATTATGTTCCTATAACATAGTTCGTAAGTTAACTGTAAAAAGTTGGTGACATCAGCGAAGAGTGAGAGGAACCAGAGCTCTGATTTTGTATATTTCTGTAACTCAGCTACGGTTTTGGGTAAGCTATGGTCACACTCAGCACGTAGATTAAGCTATAAATGAGACTAGTAGAATATTATTTGGGTGTGCAACACCTACCCCTAAGAAAAGTGGTTTCTTAGATTTAAGGAAAGAACAAGATCTTTCTCACCGACGTTATCTCAGTTTGTTCAGCCAAAGTATCAACAAATATTAAAAACTTATAGAATTTATAGTGCCCAATAACTCCAAATAAAACCATTGCAGAATGATGTTGTTTTCAGCTTTAACGAAAATATACCTGCTTATGACGAAAATAGAAAAAATAGATCCAAAATGTATTTTTTTTCGCTGTTCAATAAATTAACATAGTTAGGTAAGGGTTCTGTTTGTTATAGACATTTGCATAGAAATTTTAACATATATTTGTAATGTTACTATTTAAATGGGAATAAGCCACAATTAAAGGTTAAAGTCAGTTGATTGACGTTTCAATTTCCACTTCGGAAATCGTTCTCAAAATATAAACATTAGTGTTCACTAATGTTTGTATTTTGAGGACGATTTCCGAAGTGGAAATTGAAGACGTCAATAAACTTACTTTAACCTTTAATTGTGGCCTATTCCAATTAAATAGTAATTACTTTAAATGCCACAAAAAATAGGTTTAGAACAATATTTGTAATGTTTGACTGAGAATACAAACTATGTCGCTGTAAAAACAATTTCTACTCATACATTTAGCATTAAATTTATATTCGAAATTAAATGATACAATTTCGGTTAAATAGAAACTGATTTTTATACAAATATATACAATGAAAATAAAAGCTGAAATACATCAAAATCAACAGCATATTTTGAAAATATATATTTTTTAGTAGATCTGGCAGCCAGTGAACAAATGAGACCGACAATTTAATTCAAATTTAGTTTAACCAAAAAAGGAATAAAAATTTATACATAACCAGAATTTCAAGGAGGCATATTTATTTAAATAGGTGAAGGTTATTCTCTTTATTACTTGTTATGTTAGCGATACTTTCATAAATTTATGATTAAAAAAATTAGAAAGATCTTAACCTTCGTGAAATCAAGTGAAATTTGAAATAAAAAAATATAAAAAAATATATATATATATATATATATATATATACAAATGGGGTTCAAGTGGGGTTCAAACGGAATGCAATTTTTTACCATTTTATATCACTGTTTTATTTTTTATTCCTTTTCTAATTGTTATTTTTTTTGTAACTGTTGGTCAGGTTTACAATGCTTGGGGGTAGTAGGTATAACAAAATAAAGTATTTACATTTCTTTTTTCTTCTGCCTCTATTCCAATACACATTTTCGTCATACTCAGCGTAGTTTGCGAATTTGGAATAAACACATTTGATTCTCAAAATTCATTAAAAATAAATCGTTTGATTAGCGATTGTTTCATTTCAAACAAGAATAAGAGCCTTATGCCCAAATTTCTTTTATTGTACTCAGGATTTATTTTGGTATATAGTACCAACGAATTAGCACAAGCAATATCTCTATACTGTTGGAAAATAACATCTACAGCCATCTTTTAGTTTTAGTATTACAAGTGTATTTCCAAGAAGTTTATCCAATGTTATTATAGGTCCCTTAATTTTGCTGTAATGATGCATTATATATCTAGTTTCTTCTTAGTATCATCATCAATCTTCTTCTTTCAGTGACCTGTCCGACTATCGAACGTTGTCGATCATATTTGCAATAATAACCTTATTCACGGCGGCTCTAAATAACTTAGCGGTGGTTTCTTGATACCATTCTCGGAGATTTCGTAGCCAGGATGTTTTTCGTCGGCCTGGGCCTCTCCTTCCGTCGATCTTTCCCTGTATTATGAGGTGTAGAAGGTTATACCTCTCTGGATGTCTCATTACATGACCGAAATATTGTAACTTCCGAATTTTTATCGTTTTTGTTATTTCTGTGCTCTTTTTTCATTCGATGTAAAACTATTTAATTTCTTATTCGATCAACCCAACTTATCCGCAATACTCATCGATAAATCCACATCTCAAAGGCCTCTAATTTTTTCATTAATGTTTCTGTAAGGGTCCAGCTTTCCATACCATACAGCGTATTAATCTGATTTTAAGGTTTAACGTAATATCTCTATTAATTAGAATTTTTTTTAATTTATAGAAGGCGGATCATCATCAATATATGCCACCAACTACCAATGAATAAAAAATTTATAAAAAAATGTTGTCATATGTCATGGCGTCCTTCAAAAACTGTGCGAAATGTAGATGAACTGCATTTTAAAGATGGTGAATTACTTCCAATCAACATATTGCAGCTCAATTCTCCTTACAAATTGTTCAGATTTTTTTTTGGCACCAGATTTTATAATTGAGGTAATTCGGCAAACTTGTATATATACAGTGCTTAAACAAATCCTGTAGAAAATAAAAAAATATGGTAATATTGCTGTGGACGTCTCTAATAAGACAACCTACTACAAGACGCTATTGGGCTTCGACAACAAGAATTTCACAAGTTGCAGATGTAATGCCTATCAATCGTTTTGAAACGATCAAAAGGTTTCTTTATTTTAGTAATAATTTAGAAAATACATGGAGTCTTGATAAAATCTCGCCCCTGAATGAACAAATAAAAAGATTTTTGCAGATACCTTTAGAAGAACACTTATCTTGTGACGTTCGGGTATACAGACATACAATCCCAAACAGCCTCATTAATGGGAATAAAAGATGTGGATTCTCTCAGAAATCTCAGTATTATCATATAATTTTGAAATTTTGGCTGGAAAAGATGGTTACACAAAATTACCGAACGAAGTAGATTTGGGAGCTGCTAATAATGTTGTAGTTCGATTGAGCAGAGAAATACCCTCCAATAAACACCACAAACTCTTTTACGATAATTATTTTTCAAGTATATCACTGGTATCATATTTGTCAAAACGAGATCTACAGTGTATTGCAACAATTCATACAAATCGAAGTCTGAATTATAAAGGTTGGCAAAAGAAAAAAATTTAAAAATAACAAAGAGGAATTATTCAGGTATACTCTGGTACTGATGAGAATACTGCAATACATACAGTCCAGTGGTGTGACAACAAAATTGTGTCTTTACTGTCAGATTAATGTGGAACTTAACCAACAGCCAAAAACACAAGATTATTTCGCACCGAAAGAACTAGAAAAGAAATTGATTGCCCCAATGTCGTACAACAAAATAACAGGCACATGGGCGGTGTGGATCTGCAAGTTTCTTGATTGGAATTATTTCCAATCAAAATCAAAAGCAAAAAATGGTACCACCGTATTTTATATCATATGCTGGATGTAGCAGTAGTCAATGCTTGGCTATTAGACAGTCGAATCAAAAAACAAATTGGAAAAACTGATGACAGTATACCACTGCTGAATTTCAAAACAATTCTAGCTGAACAATTAACTAACATGTGATGTTTTACAAAAAGTCGGCCTAGAAATTCCACACCCGAACAACCATCCAAAAGAAGATACATTTACAATGGCCAAACTAGACTGTAAACAGGGAAAGATGTAAGATGATAAACTGTAAGGGAAAATCAATGATCCAGTGCGAGAAATGTAAGGTGCATTTATGCTTTCATTCTAAAAGTAGTAACTGTTTTAAGAAGTTAGAATAGTTTACATGTTGATAATACATCGATCTAATGTGTATGACAATTGGTTCTAGTAACAACTTTTTATACATAATGTTCCCAAATGGGTACAATTTTTTTTTTCTCAAAAACAGATCATTTAAAAAAAAATGTGTAACGGTGAATTCTACACACATCTATTAAAAGTAATTTATTATAATTTTATTTTGTCAAAAATAAAAAAAATTAATTCATGTAATAGAGGGTTATATAATATTAGGTCCTTTATGGGATTAAGCTACAATATGTTGGTTATGATTTTGATGAATATCACATTTTTAATTTCCTAACTAATATTTGAAGTTTCTCAAAAAAAGTTTTTGTACAAATAATGTTAAAATGTTTATGGCTTAATCCCATTAAATTAACTTAACCATGCCTCAAAAAAGTAGTTTCATACCTTGCTAGAGCAATTAACTTTCGCACTTCAATGCTGTGCAATACAGTATAGTTAACCATTATTATCTGTCCGGAAATCCAAATCAGTCGCAAATTCCTGAAGTATACTTGACTACGAAAATACCAGAGAACATACGATGCGTTCGTAGTTCTCTGATAATACTGATAAAAAAATATTCCTGAAGTAATTTTTCAAGGTGACAAACAAATGTGGGAGGGAAACAACGCATCAATAAAAATCGTTAGTTGTTTACACTAATTAATATTCGGTCAACTTTGTAGTTGAATTAAATTATACAAGAAAACCTAGTAAACGTGTTTTTAAAAATTATAGTGATGATTGAAAGTATTATTTATTTAGTGGCATTGTAACATTTTTTAAATTCTTTGATGCACTTGGAAATATTGGTTTTTAACAAGGGGTTTTTCCTGTTCAACTGCATTTAAAAGTTTAAAAGGCTAATAGCGTAAAATCCATTTGCGGTACAATTTTGATATTTGCTTTTACTAAATAGTTGGAATTTTCATATGCAATTATTATTTTATTTATAGAAAAAAAAAATTGTGGTTGTGTTTTAATGTTATAACTAATTGTTTATTAAATAGATCGCGATAAAAATAATGATGCATCTAGGTACATCCAGTTGTACTTATAATAGACAAGTTAACTAATAGTTTACTAAACATCAAACCGTAAATGACAGGGAATGATAAACAGTGAAAGACAATGATAGATAGTATCAAGGTTGCAAATATTATACACATGCAGCTCTTTCAGTGTTTTAACCCTGCTGTCCTGTTCGGGTCTATTTGACCCAAATAATTTTTTTTTTATTTTGCAAATGATTACGCAACGTAACGTTTTGGTGTTTCGTGACTTTATTACCTAATATGAGGTCTTTCAATTGCATACGAGATAAAAAATTAACTTCCGGATTTTTTTGATAAAAATTAAATTGTTACGTATTCGGGTACGTTCGGGTCAATATGACCCACTTGTTAAAACCGTTAAAAATTTTATTCGTATGTTTACTTGGCAGTTATTTATATATTTTCTAACAGTTTGTCAGTCAGGTACGTCTATAAATAGAAAAAAGTTTCTGCAAGCTAGAACTTGTAAAAAATTAGTGTAGCTGGACGATGTCATTTAGATCGGCGGGTCACGTAGAAGGAAGTGGGGGCGATAGACAAGTGGTAGGCTGGTAGGACACTGATATGCCAAGTTCAATTATTTTACATTTCAAATTTCAGTCTATGTTTGCATGTTGATAATGTCTCATCAAAGAACGCTAACCGAAGATGATCTTTGCGAGCTTGCTAATGTGTTAGAGAGTGATGAGTGCATATCAGAATCAGAAAACAATAAAAGTTGTGAGAGTAAGGAATAAAGTAATGATGATTATGCTGTTTCATTCTACGTACAATATCCTGTGAAACCTTTTGTAACAGTTCTTTCAAAAGACGCAATATCCAGTGGTTTCTCGATCCCCCTTTCAACGCGGTCGTTTTTCCACATCCAATGTTATAAATTATGCTCCAGGAGTTACAAGGTACGCATGTGCACGAATTTTCGATATTAAAAACTCATTTGACTCACTCTTTTTTGCTATAGTTGCAAACCATTATAAATATGACCAACATGTAAGGACAGCGTGTTTTGGAACCAACAGAAAAGACTTGGATAAAATTAGTTTTCAAGCATACATTGATCTTTTATTGTTAAGTGGAGTTTTTAAGTACCATGACAATTCAACTAAAACTTTGTGGAATGAAAAAAACGGGTCGTAGTGTATTTCGAGCAACAATGGGTAGAAAATCTACCAAAATTTTTTAACCCTGATGAAAATGTTACCGTCGACGAGCAATTAGTTCTGTTTAGAGGCTGATGTCCTTTCAAACAGTACATTCCAAGAAAAGCAACGAAATATGGCATAAAAATTTGGGCTATATGTGATAGTAAAAGTTCGTATGCTCTAAAATTGTAGATCTATACAGGAACGGAAGCAGGTGCCGCGCCAGAACGAAATCAGGGAATGCGTGTGTTTCTAAAAAAAAAATACAATGCTGGGAAAAATAAATAAGCCAGAGCTTCCAGGACAAATTGCGAATAAAGAAGTTCATAGTTCGTCTTTTTACTTAACGCAAGATACCACTGTTGTTAACTCCATTCCAAAAAAGAATAAAGATGTTATTCTTATGAGTACTTTGCATCATGATAAGGTAATTAGTGACATAAATGACAAAAAGCCTTAAATTATTTTACATTCGAATTCCAGTAAGGGAGCAGTGGATACTCTTGATAAGCTTGTTGATACATATTCATGTGAAAGAAAGACAAATCGCTGGCCTATGATTGTTTTTTATAATATGCTGGACATTTCTGCCTACAACACGTTCGTTTTATGGACATCGATAAATTCCCAATGGAACACCAACAAATTTACAAAACAACGAATTTTTTTTGATTAATTGGGAAAAATACTGATAAAACTACTTTCCTTTCTAGGAAAAATTAATTGAGAACTAAAAACCTACAAGAACTGGTAGAAAGAACACAACAGAAGCAAGTAGAGAAGGTGGAAATTGTATGTCTATGGACCATCAACTCCGCCTGCTAAGCGAGCATAAATTTTGCTCTAAAAACGATAACAAGCTAATATTTTATGTTGTATATACCACAAACACATTTGTAAAACCCATTATTTTTATTACTGTCTTAGTTGTAAACTAAATTAAATTTTGTAGGAATTTGTTCTTAGGTTTTTCTGAGAAAGAAAAAATGCCTTTTATTTTTATTAATAATGTTTAATTTACATTAACAACATAATTTTTGTTTAATTACCTATAATTTATTGTTAATAAATTTTTTTAGCCCCATTAGCTTATTTTACTTCAATTAAGGACCGTAAACCATAGATGCGAAGAAGATCTTGAAGATACCCAATTTGATTTAAGAAATGCTATGGGAACCAGGGAGGTACTTTTTGCGCTTAACATTCTATTACAAAAATGCCGTGACCAAAGAAAATATGTATTTGCATGTTTCGTGGACTTTGAAAAGACATTCGATAAAGTAGAGCATATAAAATTAATACAAATACTGAAAAATATCGGAATAGATGACAAAGAATTCGTGTTATTAAAAATTTGTACCTCTTGACCTTTGATTATTTTATTTGCTTATACATAATAATCAAATGTAACAAATATATTCCGAATAATCACGAATCCTAAGAAAAAGGTTATCTTGGTCAAAACTTTCTAATTGATAAAAACTGTTTTTAATAAAACATTTAATATTATAAAAAAAATAGTCGCTATAAATAATAATTTGTAATGTTTAATCACAAGTTAGAACATATAGTAAACACTATATATATATATATATATATATATAATATATATATATATTATATATATATATATATATATATATATATATATATATATATATAATCGGTTTAAAACGTCCTCCGACGTCTTCCGATGCCCAATCTCCACGTATCTCTATCTTCCCAAAGATTTTCGTCTAAACCTCTCTCTCGGATCTCTCTGTCTATTCCTTCTCTCCAGCTCTTTCTGGGTCGGCCTCTTTTTCTATTTCCATGTGGTGACCAATATATAATCTGTTTGGGCAGACGATGTTCTGACATTCTTTGCACATGTCCATACCACTTTAGTTGTTGTACTCTTATATCTTCGATATAGTATTAGTAAACACTAAACAAGCAAAAATACAGCCGATACAACAAAAGACAAAAACTAATATCACGCTTCTGATTGCTCTCAGCTTTTTTTAGGGTTACCAATCAACGTAAAGTTTCTCAGTTAAGATACTGACATACGTAAAAATTGGAGTCAATAATGTATCCCAGATTATCCGTCATTAAACGGCCCATAATTTTACTCAGCATTAAAGTTGCGGCATCATTTTTTACGGTAAATATATATCCCAACTTACTTTTTTTAATTAAACACAATTTCGTTAATCTCTTAAACCACGGAAATACTAAACAAATACCCATATCTCAAAAGATTTCAAAATTTAAATATTGGTATCAACTTAACCGCAAAAGTTTTGCAGCACCAAAAATTATGCTTATTTTTATAGTTGATTTTCTCGTATACGGATAAACGACTTCCGCAATTGTTTTAAATATTTTAGACTTTTTCTTAGGTATTGTCATAGCGTGCTGTAGTCTGTGGACCAGTGAATACGTCGATGCGCATCGCTTCGCTTTTATCTTCTACACAATGTACGATTGGCCAATTGGCTTGGGAATGCACATATCAATACGAAAGAGAAATGTATAGAAAGGGTGCATTTTCCAAGCCAATTCATCCCAAATCTTCTTCTCTGGGTGCCGTCTTCAATGAAGATTGGCGATAACCTCAGCAAAATCATTTCTGTCCCTGGCTTTTCTTATTAAAGATTGAGAATCCAAACCAGTCCACTCACGAATGTTCTTCAACCAGGACGTCTGCCGTCTACTAGGACCACGTTTTCCTTCTACCTTCCCCTCTATAAGAAGCTGCAGTAGCTGGTATTTCTCATTTTTGTATATGTGTCCCAAATATGAGGTTTTCCGTGTTTTCATTATTTTTAAGAGTTCCCTGTCGGTACCCATCTTGTGTAGGACCTGCTCGTTGCTCATATGCGCAGTTCAGGGGACTTTCAGCATCCTTCGAAATAACCACATTTCAAAACTTTCCAAACGCCTGAGTGAGTTGATTTTGAAGGTCCAGGCCTCCATTCCATATAGTAAGGTGCTGTAAACGTAACATTTCAGCATTCGGTATCGGATTTTGAGATTGAGTGTTTGGGACGTAAACATTTGTTTCATTTTAAAAAAGACATTTCTTGCTTGTTCAATTCGCGATTTTATTTCTATGTCTGGATCTATATCTTTCGTTATCCAGCACCCTAGATATCGAAATCTCTCGACATTTTCGATAATGTTACCATTCACGTTTAAAGCCATGGGTGGGTGGATGGATGTTTTGGAGACAATCATTGTTTTTGTTTTCTTGACGTTAATGCTGAGGCCGTATTGTTCTCCGATTGATCTGACGCGATCTAAGAGTGTCTGGAGATCTTGTGCGCTCTCTGCAATTAGGACCGTGTCGTCGGCGTATCGTACATTATTTCGAACTCTGCCGTTAATTTTAACACCTTCTCTTGATTGCTCTAGTGCTCGTGCAAAGATTTCTTCCGAATATATATTGAAAAGTAGTGGTGACAATACACACCCCTGTCGTACTACTCGCTTGATATTGAATATCTCTGTGTCACCGGCTTCTGTTCTAACTGCTGCAGTTTGGTTAAAATACAGCGTTTGGATAATTTTAAAATCGTTCTCGTCTAGTCCCTTTTTGTGAAGGCGATCCATCAGCTTATCATGTTTTACTTTGTCGAAGGCCTTTTGATAGTTAATAAAACATAAAAAGAGATCCTTTTTTTGGTCTCGACATTTTTGCAGCAGTATAATAAAACTGGTTAATGCTTCCCGTGTCCCAAATCCATTTCGGAAGCCAAATTGTTCATCACTGATATCCTGAATCCCAAATAATACTATTAAATCTTCTCAATACCGTGATATTCAGAGCTGAATAATCCTACTAAAAGAAGACCTTATTCTCAGAAACTTGGTTTCCTATTTGGAAGTTTATTTTAGTAGGACTCTCAACTGGAAAACTGACATACGAAACACCCTAGACAGGGTCATAAAAGGAACTAAACTGCTGGCAGCGCTGACCGGTAAAATGGGCTATACGTCATATAAAACGATATGCACATCTATAAAACCTAAATAATACCGATCCTTGAATACAAAGCTTGCGTCTACGCATCACTTAACACCCGCCAAAATGAACACCATCACGGCCACTGAAAGAATAATTCTAAGATTCTGCACGAGGAAGAGACTACCCGTCAGCACTAGCACATAAAGTAGCCAATACAACATCAATTAAGGACAAAATCCTGGCCCTCAGCAGGAGGTGTACTTCGCACTATAGCAGGCTCGAACAACTGAGCCAAACAAATACTGAAAACTCCTTGCAATCACCGAGGGCAAATACCCATCAGAGTTCCTAAATAAAAGTTTCATTTCTTCCAGCAAAACTTTTACATAACACCGGAAACGAACTTCATGATGAGTATTTTGATATATTAGAGTCAATCCCCGTAAAATATCGCAGCTAACAACTGCAAGCCAAAAACGCTAATTAAGAGCCATTGCTAGTATGGCTGGTAAAACCTTGAAGTACCTCCCTTTGGCTTGTTTCGCTTACCAAAAATTCCTCTTGTGTGCTCCTTATCACATGTGCCACCTTCTGAACTCCAGCTCTCTATCACTCCACCACTACAACTTCACACGCATATCATCCTTACATTTACCACACCCCCTGGCTCCACAGAAAAAAGCACCCCTTCCTTAAAGAGGCAGAAGCCTAAACAAGGTAAAAACATAAAACCATAATCAAGCCAAGTCAGTTTAGTTTGAGTCTTCTATACCCTGAGAAAACCTCACGGGGCTATGTTCCCCACTCTTCCTTACACATTTTTATTGTAAGAAATTACCTAACCCACCAAATTGAGACAGAACAACAGAGAAAACTTCGATTGGGCTGGTCGAAGCCTCCGCAGTGCACCTAGGGAGGTTAATTCTTATCAAGACACCAGCCTCCGTATAGTGGCAGTATGTACACCGTTGGGCAAAAGTTTACTCAAACTTTTCTCTCTTGGACTTATACCGAGTGGGGGAAAAATGGTTTTCTAATGTTAAGTTTGAGGCACCCTTTAGGAAGGACAAGTACGAGGGTATGTTTAGATCAAAACCATGTTGTAGTCTCATGTTTTGTAAACATTATATTTTTTAGTTTCCATTGTATCTACAAAACCAAAGAAAATATACGGTTTTATTCTTTAACAATGTGTTTTATCTGAAACAATACTAACAATAAAAATTGTTTTGGTCCTTTCGGTATAAGCCCAAAAGAAGTTTGAGTAAACCTTTGTTCAACTATGTAAATACCAACAAAAAAGTTTAAAATAATAAAAAATAGCAGAATCCGTTAGTGCAATGAGCATAATTTTTGATAATGCAAAACTTTTGCGGTTGTGTATTAACAAAAAACCAAAAATAGTCTTAAAATGATTTTTGTATATACATACTATGGGCCACTATTTAAAAGCAGAAAAATATAAAATAAAGTATAATTATTACCAATGTTTTACTAAGTTAGAATGAAATTTTTTTTGGAACAACAATAATCAGTTGGAAGTCGCGACCGTTAAATTAAAAATTTGATAACAAACACATCTTGGCGGCTAGCCTAAAAGTAAAAATTTGGTTTTGTAATATCAAGAAGATTAAAATGTTAAAAACACATACTCCATGATACAACTATTTTCTGGTCAGAATTATTTTTATATTCATGGATTTACTTAAAAATATGACAAAGGAATTTGAGATGTTTGCGAGTAAAAATGTTAATTTTTCAAAATAAAAACTACGTTCCCACAGGGTTTTTCACAAATAACTCAAAAAAGAGTATTTTATCAAAAAAATTATCTAAGTAAAAATGTAGCGTATAAAAAAATTTAAAAAATTGAGTAGTTAAGAAATCTGTTGCTGTTTAATATATATAGCGAAGCCATTTTCCAAGAAGCTTTAGGAGAGTGTAACGATGGAATGATAATAAATGGTGAAATTATTAATAATATAAGTATGCCGATGATACTGTCATATTTACTTCAACTCTGCAAAGTCTAACAAACATACTGGAACGGCTGAATGAAAAGTGTACCATATATGGTATTAAAATGAACTTAAAGAAAACAAAATTCATGGTCATTACAAAACATCCAAAAGACAACGAGACACTCCATATTAATAATATCCAGATAGAAAGGGTAGATAAATACAAATATCTAGGAACATTGGTTAGTCAAAACGCAGAACAAACGCAAGAGATTAAAAGCCGTATAGAAATAGCAAGGGCAAAATTTGTAAAAATGAAACATCTATTGTGTAGTAGAGACCTAAGAATGGATCTAAGGATAAGGTTATTGCGCTGCTACATTTTACAACTTTGCTCTACGGATCTGAGGCATGGACATTGAAACAACTGGAGATTAAGAAATTGAAAGCTTTTGAGCGTTGTGTTATCGAAGGATGCTACGAATAGCATGGGTAGACAAAATTACCAATATTGAAGTCCTTGATAGGGTTAATAAGAGGGAAGAAATTGTACAGACAATTAAGAGGCGGAAACTTGAATATTTCGGTCATATATTAAGAGGTATTCGTTATGGGCTACTACGTTTGATTATAGAGGCAAAATAAAAGGTAAAAGAGATGTAGGAAGAAGACGAACCTCCTGCTACGAAATCTAAGGAATGGTTTAGTCTGAGCTCTAGCCAACTATTTAGAGCTGCTGTAAGTAAAATAAGAATTGCCATGTTGATATCCAACCTTCTTTAGAAGATGGAACCTTAAGAAGAAGAAGAAGAAAATCTGTAGACACCGTAGAAGCAGAGTTGTAGCTCAAGAAAAGTAGGTTCTTATTTGTCAAATTCCAAATCGAATATTTCAACGTGGAATAACCCAAAAATAAAACACTTTTTGGCGAACTTATTAAAAAATTTTGGAAGTGTCTAAAAAAGCTTTATTTGGTTTTTTAAGCTGCTTGCATCAAAGCTAAGTGAGTTACGCTTAAAATAAGTGGTTCCCTCTTTTGTTAGAACATCGTGAAAATCATCCTTTAATTAGCACCCGAAATGAAATTAATTGTTACCTCTTTATAATTTACTTTATTTATTTATTGTTTATATGATCTATAAATTTGAGTGCTTATTTAAAAAAAAAATTTATTCTAAAATATTTTTTTTTTATTTTAAAGAAAAAGTATTTTTGTAAAATAACTTGCCTAAGATAGGGTTTAACGAACGAGTTATCACTGAAAACGGAAAGAGAATGGTGGAATTTTGCACATCAAACGAACTGAGAATAGCCATCACATTGTTTGATCATAAAATTCAACACAAATACACGTTTAAAAATACAAGAGGATACAGATCAATGATAGATTATAAAGTCACAAACAGAAATATTCACCATAAACAGATAGTGGATGTGAGAAGTTTGACGTCACCCAATGTGGAAAGCGATTATTATTTGGTACTTGGTAAAATTCAATGAAAGATGGAAAGAAACGCTTAAACAAACAATTCAGAGGAAATAATAAAAATAGAAAATTTAAAAGATGATTCCATAAAATTATTATATCAAAAAAAGGTAGAACAGAAAATACAAATGGAGAATATCTAAAATTAAAGCAATGTAGAGACTAGCTGGAGAAAATTTAAGAAACATATTCTGGGTGCTGCCCGAGAAACCCAGGAACAAAAATAATAAACAAAAAGTGTCAACGAAAACACCATGGTTTACACTAGAGGTTAAACAAAAATGTCACCAAAAAAAGAAAGCTTTCCTAAAATTTAAGTCAGAAAAAACGAATGAATCATATGAAGAATATAAAAGAATAAGAACTGAAACTCATCAATTGGTAAAAAAAAACAAAAACAAATTACTGGAAAAGATTCACAAAAGGACTAGAGATGGATTTCTATGGACAACAGAAACAAGTATGGGCTTCATAAGACAACAAAGTAAGCGAAATGAAGAACTAGTTGAAATAGAACAAATACAAGAGGATTACATGGTGGCCTGTCCTGACAGAAAAGTTTGAAAAACAAAACGAAGAACCTTTACCAAAACGCCAAATATAGTAACTGGAAAAGACCGAAATCTTTTCAAAATGAGTGAAAGTAGAATAAACAAATTAAACAAACAAAAAGTCACCAGGAGAAGATCAAATACCAAATGAACTATTAAAATATGGAGTGATTACCTTGCACAGCAACTGCAACTTCTATTAATAAAATAATCACCACGAACAGTAATACCAGATGAATGAGAGAGCGATCATGGTGATGTTCTTCAAAAAAGGAGATAAGAGAGACCGAAATAATTATCGAGTAATAAATCTTTTAAATACAACATTCAAATTGATAACAAGAATAATAGTGACAAAAATAAACGAACGAATATCTCTGCAAGAGGAACAGCAAGGATTTCCGACAAGAAGATCATGCACGGATGCAGTTTTTTTGTAATAAGGCAAATAAAAAAAAAAAGTTGCTGTGCAGCTATGGTAAGATGTAAAAGAAAACTAACGCAACCTATCAAATATGAAACTGGCATTAGACAAGGAGATTCGCTAAGCCCATAAATATTTAATCTGATAATGGATGAAATCATAAAGTAAGTTAAAAAAAGAAGACGATATAGAATGGGAGAAAAGGAAATAAGGATAATATGCTACGCCGACGACGCCATAACAGCCGAAAATGAAGATGGCCTACAAAGATTAATTAAAGAATTCGAAGATACGGCACTCAAATACAACATGGTGATGTAAACAAAGAAAACTAAAGCGATAGTGATATCAGTGGAACCGAGACGATGTAAACTAGTAAATAACAAAATAATAGAACAAGTGATGGAAACTCAATACTTGGGAATAAAACAGTCAAGCTACGGAAAAGTGAAAAAGAAGTACAGAAACAAGTTAACATGGCAAACAGAGCAGCAGGATGTCCTCAATAATACAATCTGGAGAAACAAATACCTCACAACGGAAACGAAACCAGGATATATAAATCAACAATAAGACCAATAATGACGTACACAGCGGAAACAAGAGCAGAAACGGCAAAAACACAGGCACCGCTGTAAACAACAGAAATGAAAGTAGGAGACAGAGTAAGAAGTGAGAAATACGAACAACATGTGGTATAGAGGAAATAAACGCGTAGACCAAAAGAAGAAGAGTGGACTGGAATCAACACATCGACTGAATGACAGAAAATAGAATAGTACGAATAGCAAGAGACAAATCGCCAAATGGAAGAAGATCATTGGGACGACCGCCGAAAAGATGGTCAACAACGTCAATTGACCTAAAAACGAAGTAAAACAGGCATTAAGCCTATTTATATAAAGTAGAAGAAGTTTTTAGTTTAAAGAACAAAATAAAATTGGTTTCAACATTGTTCCCTCAAATTTAAAAATTAAGGTATTTGGGGTCAAAAAGTGGATATTTTCTGTGAAATTTGACATAAACTAGATATAAATCATTATCACTAACCATTTTTAAAGCTTTTACCGTAAAACCACACCTTCGCTAAAGGCAATGAATCATTAAATTAACGCCATTTTGCTAGATATCGCTACTGAAAGGTAACGCGTAGTATTAACATGTAGATATGCCGGCAAACTAGTAAACTTTATTAAAAAAAAAACTTACCTGTGGTAAAAAGGATCTTCAATATATCATTTAATATAAATGTGGTTATAGATATGTATAAAATAAAAAAGTATCAATACCTACTTCTGCGTCATCAAATTAAAAAAAAAAACACAAAAAATAGAATTCATCAAAACTTACAACAAAATTCCGTAATTGTTTAAATGTTGTATGAATGCAAATGTGAAAAGTGAAATATTAATATAAGGAGACATGCAACATGATTGAAAACTTGACGACAACGTAAAAAAACAAAATGTTTAATTTCACTCTAAACTGATTAAACTCAAAATGATCAGTCCTGAATTATTTTGTAAATTATGCAACAGGTATCATACGGTAAAAACTAAAACATAATATGTAGATACTATTTCCATCAGATATCTTAAAGAAAAAAAGTTTTTTTTTTGAGAGGTTTTAATGTTCCATCACAAAGATTAAAATATTTAAGTGTTGCTATTCAAGTAGTAGTACTTAGTATTTTAAATCTAGTACCTAACAACAGAACGCAGAAAATATTTCCCTAACAAGTTTTCATTTTCATGTGTACTTACCCATCAATACAAAAACGAGAGCTTTTCCAAGAAGATTCATGGCGCCAACTAACCTGACCTATTTCACGAGTATAAAATCTAATCCCTCGCCGAAACGAATGAAAGCTCATTCACTACTACTACTACTACTATTAGACGGAACCGAGTTCCCAACTTAGCATTTTGTTTTTCACGCACCCAGTGTTGTTTTGATATAATCGGACATAGTCGACCGATGACGTCAGTTAAAACCGAAAAATGCGCTCATTTCGGGTTTTGACTAATTAAATGATTGGCACTGGCTATCAATTAAAAGGATGCGTGTTGAAATAAATGCCTTATTGTATCAGAATAAAAGTATAGTACAAATTACACGTTGTTACCAATAAATACAGTACTATAATAATGAACTATTAAAATATTTTCTTTATCGATAATTATAATGGACAGTAGAATATATTACAAATATTAATTTAACGATTAAATTATGCCATTTTAGGTGTTTTTTCTTCTATAATAATTGGCTATTTTTTAAATATAAATACGGAATCATTGATAAGTATTCTCTTCAATAGGATCATTCCGTTAAGGTAAAATAATACCGCTTGGAAGTAATATCAGATCATTCACTATAGGCGTCTGTTATATTATAGGTTGTTTTATTGTTTTTCACTAAAAATTGGCTATTAAAGTGCTTATCATTAAAGTATATGCCTATTAAATTCTTACTTGGCAGTAAATGAAAAAGCTCAATTCTTTAACACGTTAAACGCCACAATGAATATTAAAAAAAAAATAAGTGAGCCATAATATTAAGCACGTTTATAGTATTAGTTTATGCATTTTGAACAGTTAAAACATTGGTGCTTCTAATGGTATTATTTTGTTTTCCAATAAAACCTGTCCTTCGTCTTACGGTGCCTACCCGTTCCGGATGTATGCGATCAAGATGGCTATCCTAACTTTGCTTGCTGCTATTCTGAATAGTCCGGTTGTCGATGTATTAAACGCTTTCTCAGGTTTTGAAGCCAAGTTATTCTTCTTCTTGAGAAGAATGATTGCATACGAAGCCGTATCTCTGTTCATTAGGGTGCATCGAAAAAATAAAAGTTGGAAATGTTGTATCTAATAGTGTGAAAAAGTTGCTAGTGTTTATTTTTTAGTATATTAGTATTTTTATTTTTTTTCTAAATTAATTTTCTGCCCCCCCCCCCCCAACGACCTTAAACTTTATTAAATATCTGCTTTTTATGGAAATTTGAAGTTATTATATTTGGATTAAAATATGTGCTTACTCGATCTAATATCAATTAAATAAAACTTAAAATTAACAATCAAAAGACTGATATTTTTTGTACACACTTATGACAAGTCGAAAGAAAATGCAAAAAAGTATTTTTGAAGTGTGTATATTTTAGGCAATTCCTAGCTGAGCGCTTTCGGCTTTACAAAGCCATCATCAGAGCTATGCTACAATAAAATGTTCTAATAAGTACTAATTGGTAAAGATTGGTAATTTTTAACTTACGTCAATTTTTTAAAATACCACTACAAAGGAGAGATCTCATTTCCTTAAGTTTTCACAATTATGATTTTTGTAGGAGTTGGAATTTTTAAAACATAAAAAACATATAAAAGGTCGACACTGGACGTCACAAACACGTTAAAAAATTGAAAAATTTTTTGTCATGGTACGGGTTTAAGACCCTACCATCTATGATGTGAGGACGTAGACTGAATAGAAACTAGTGAAATCAAATGTCGGTCCTTTTAAACGATTTTTCAAAAGTGACAGGTGACAAATGTCATATATAGGAAATAGAGATTGTTTTTTTTTAATTCTTACAAAATTATTTAGTAGTTTGGAATTACTACTAGTCATCAAGGACTTTCTAAAAATTAATTTTTAAAAATAAATTTATGTGTTCATCACATCATACAGAATGACATTAATTTGTAAATTCACTCAAGTCATTGCTCAAGGTCCATGTATGTTCAATCTGACAGCTATCCTTAAGGAACAAGGCTCAAATTGTTCAACAACACTATAAAGAAGAAACCTGTATTAATGTTATGTTATCTGATACTTAAGGTATTAAGAATTGTGTGTCTTGATGGAAAATTGTAAGAACTTTGCATAAAATTTTTTTTTTTTTTTTTTTTTTTTTTTAAGAATGTATTTTCATGTTTCAATTAAGAACAACTGTCAAAATGAATTACAAAATGTTGTAAAATTTTAATAAAGTTTAAAATTTGTTTAAAAAATAAAAGTATGAAAAATATATAACAAGATTGCATGAGGTCACCCTTCTTCCTCTAAAGTCTCCCATAATAATTTAAAAAAGCTTATAGTTGCAATTGAGGTTGATTTGTGAGTTTTAAAGCAACAATCAGGGTTTATTTTTATTTCTTTGGATATCTTCTAATCTTCCAAGAGATTCATGAGTCTAAGTTTTTATTAGGAAGTGTTGGTAAAATTTTTACTGTTTTCCAGAAGGAGAAAAAGAATTGATTATTAAATTTAATGTGAATAATCCAAAAATTTGATTTTTCTGGGTTAGTTGAGTGGTTCTTTGATTCTTTGATTCAAGTTCTCATTGTTCTAACCTACATAAGTCATATTACAGTCCCCACAGGACAGCTTGTAAATACCACTTCTGGTTAGTTTGTCAACTTTTCTTTTGGTCTTGCCTGAAGATGGACTTTGATGTTATATTTTGGTTTTAAAGGAGATGTTTAAGTCATTAATTTTATTAACAAGTACTCTTGAAATTTTTTCTGAAATTGTCCTAAGTAAGTTAAGGAATCTATATAAGAAGTAGTGTTGGATTTGTTATCAACATTAAAAGCTTGGTTTAGTCTCTTTTTGAGTATAGATTTTCTAATGACTTTATCAACATATAGAAGAAAACCATTGTTGTTTGCTATCTGTTTAATGATGGAATTTCTTATGAATTTTCTTGAGACATAGGGATATTAAGAAGTCTGTGGACATAACATTGAATAGCTGCCATCTTGTGTTGAAAAGATAATTTGATGATGTTGGTTCGTCCCTACCATTTCCAACTATCGAATGTGAAAAATCGGTTTTTCAGATTCGATTACCTTTCCTTGCATTAAACGTGATACACCTTGTACAAAATATCGAAATCGTAGCTTGATCAGAAACCGCGGAAATATTCTGTCTAAACCATCGAATATGAACATTTGTCATTTTGTTTTGGTCAAAATATGAATATGCTGCAAACTGACGAAAATGGAATATTCGATATTTGTTTTGTATAAATATAACTAAAGGCATATAATTACAATGCAAAATGACGAATTGTCACATTCATATCTTCAGTGTTGTATTTGATACAGTTGAATCAATTAAAATCTGCAAACTGTCGAAAATACTAAACATTGCTGACAAGAACAAAACGCACGTGTTCACAATTTGTGAATAATTGCTTCCAAGAGAGTCTTTCGGTGGCACTTAATTATTTGTTTTTTAATGTGTTACATACATTAGATTTCAGAGTTGTAATTGATGACAGTTATTCAATTATAATTTGCAAAATGTTAAAAATACTAAACATTGCTGACAGAACAAAACCACGTATTCACAATAATTGTGTTCGATTATTTTCTAAGAAGTTCTTTCGGTGAGAACTTTATTATCTTGTTTGTATCGTTTTTCATTATCTGATTATTCAGTTAACTGGTATAAGCAAACCAAAAACATTGGATGTTTCAAAGCGAGAATTATTTAAAAAAATATTAAAGAATGCTGCCTTTGGGACGTCGTCCACCACAGTGTATAAGTAACCAGTATCGAAAAAATGAAATAACAAACTTACATGAAGACTAGCATTGACGGAAACTTCTTATCTCTTGAAACCATACAAAAAAGAGCAAAGAAAATAGTAAAACTTTGTTAAGGCATACTACCGAAATACTTTCAATTTACGGATGTAAGAAAAAACACCTCTTGTCACTATGAACCTAGCCATACCACCAATATTACCAAATCTTTACCAACATCTAATACTGCCAAGAAGATTGTCTTCCAGAACCTGACGCAACTGAAGACTGAATAACGTTGAATCTAAAAATTTAAGACTTTACTTAATTTATCATTATTTACTAACTGATTACTTGAGTATCTACAGGACGTGAAGTTCCATAATTGTATGGTATTTATTTTTAACTTTTCTAATTTACATTAGTTTTCGATCAATAACGTACTTTCATAAAAATACTATTTAATAATTTCTTTATAAATGATTTTTCCATTTTAACCCTAAAACTTAAATTTTAATTAAATGTTTTGTAATAAACTTCGTAAGAACATTAAGAGTATTTCATTTTCCATCCTTCCAAATAAGAATATTAATGCGTTTAAAATTGGACCCATATAACTGTACGAAAGATGCCACCTTCGCAATTTTGGAAACATTGCACCAAATAAACGCAGCTAAATCTTAATACAAATATAATGAACTGTCCGAAAATGCCACATATCGCACTATTAAAAACATTGGACCAAAACATATCATTGATTAACACAAAAAGCAAATATAACGAATGTGATTTTGTGGAAAGAAGCAAACGGTAAGCGTTTTATTCTGATAGCAATCTAACAAGGAAGCAAACATTCATTTTTACAAATTAAAAATTTTCCATTTGTTCAAAAGGGGGGCGTTTGATTTAGAATTCACCCTCTAAAAAAGAGTTTATTTTGCTCTCCTGAAAAAGTACCCACT
>OU898280.1:119766884-119781884 GCA_918026665.1 Diabrotica balteata
GCTGCAAATTTTACTTATTTTTTATTAACCTCTGTGTGTATTTAACAGTTTTAAAACTTTCTTCAATTTTATTTCCGTGTTATGTGAAAACTGCGAATCTTTCCATATTTTTTGTTTGGCGGTAGCAAAAATTTACTATTCATTTTGTATGAAATTTCACCTACTCAGCATCCCAAGTTTTAACTGCTTGCGGTCTAAAAATTAAAAAATACTTCGGACGTGTTTTGATAAGTAATTAGTTTCGTGCGTAATCATTTCCGTGGAAACTTTTTATTTGGTAAAATACGTATAACCTCCATTGCTAATTTAACTAAAAACGGCAGCGTGCAGCTAATTAACGTTTGTAAAATTAAAACCGCTCACAAGTGTTGTATGGGAACAAGAGAAATAAATTTAATAGTGAAATAAATTTGCCTTGCCTCGAAAATAATAGCTGAGATGTGCCGCTATGTTACAGAAATGAAAAAAGAACCTTAAACTAACTTTGGGAGATTACAGTTTAATTTAAGCAATATAATTATTCCGTTATGAACAAACATAAGGCTGGTTCGTATTCTGTGAGTTATGTTCGGAACTTTTTTAAAGATTAAAACGTTATATATGTCCCCCTAATCCAGTAGAAATTATGTTACCGCGTTAGTATTTAGAGTCAGAGAATAAAAAATACGACGAAATAGAATTTTAAAAAGGACTAAAGTATGGCGTGAGTACACGTATCTTTATTATAAAGAGTAATATATGAGGGGAAAGGAGTTACGTTGCGCTATAAAAAGCAGAAGTTATAGTACAAATTGGACATCACGTTTTTCTATAGGGTATATTTATTTCTTAAGCGCGTTCAAGGATTTTTATTGTTGTATTGTTAAAGAGTTCTACGAAATACCTTGCGTTTTGTGTTTGGGATAAATTTGTTCACTTTTCGGTTTCTTGGATGTAACTCAAAAACCATACATTTTTAGTAAATATGTTATGCAATATTTTTGTATAGTATTAAATTTCCTATCAAAGTGACATCTTTTAAAGTACAAATTATTATGTTTAACAAAATTGATAAAAAAAACTTGCCAGGTTTTAGCTACGTGAGTTATACCAATATAAAGGTCAACCTTAATTAAAGTATCTCCTCTTCTGGCTAACTCTTCTCAGAGGTAGTTCGGCTAATCCCTAAGATAAACAATGGTAGCAACAACGATTACAAGAGAGATCAAAGCATAAATCAAACATTTAAACAAACTTTTCATTTAAATAAATACACCTGCCTCTACGTTACAGTAAGTTCTGTACAAAGTGGCTTGTACAGAAAACTGTACAAAGTGGCTTGCACAAACTCTTATTAGGCATTCTGTACAGAATGCCTAATAAGAAAGAAACGATAAAAAATTGTACGTACGAAAAAACACTTCCCTAATAGCACAGGTACGTCCAGTGGACGTCCATAGTACGTCCCTCATGGACTTTAAGTACGTCCCTCGAACGTCCGCTTTGGTCCCAAGGACGTTCTTTTAACGTCCTATATTGGTCTGAGAATGTCGCTGTGCCAAACACCCTATGGACGTCCATTTAACGTCCCGAGAGGACTTTCGTTAGACGTACAGGAACGTTAATTGGACCTTAATTGAAAGTCTATAATACGTCCGTTTGACTTACAATACTTGTCGGACTTTTGTGATGTCTCCCGGATGTCTATTTTGGCACTGAGGATGTAAATTAGACGTCAACGCTATTGTATAAAGAACTAAAATTGGTGTCATCCTGTGCATATTTAGAATGTATTTTGGGTAATAAAACGTAAATGTTTAAAGGTACTTACATTTATTATTACATTTACTTATATTTATTTATTATTAACAAACGGGACAAAGCCACTGTCAAAATTATACAAAAATGTAACACTATAGAAATATAAAATAATTTTGAATAATCAAACACAAATTTCGAAAGCAACTTACATTAATTATTACATATATTTATATTTAATTATTAATAACAAATGGAACAAATTCACTGTCAAAATTATACAAAAATGCAACATTATAGAAAGACAACTCTTCTGGTAAAAGAATCCGGATTCAAGAAATTGATCATACCAGAATAAGAATATGGTCTAAATAATTTACAAGAACAGTAGATGCTTTTTTGCAATTATAACAATCTAAATTAATAGAAGTTGAACGACCAGACAGAAAACTATGCTGAGCAGTATGAAGCTGGTTCTTCAGATTTACTGTCAAAAAATCAGTCAGTAAAGCCTCGAAAATTTTAGGAGTAGCAGAAAGAATTAAAATGGGACGATAATTAGAAATCAATGATTTAAGGATGAAATTAATAAATAAATTCTGATGGAAAGTGATCCTTAGTCAGAGATTTATTAAAAATAAGCTATAGAAACCTATATAAAAAGAATACACATTTCCTTAAAATTAGGTTGGGATATTCCGTCTGGACCAAGACCTTTAATGGTATTAATATACTGTAAGCATGCTAGAATATCACGAATTTAAATATTTATAGAGGGAACATGGCTGTGACAGATATAATCTTTGACTACATTTGTCTAGACAGGAGAAAGAAGGATTGTGGATGCTGCTAAAGAAATTGGAAAAATCGTTGAAAATCAGTGTGGCTCACTAAAAACAGAATCATTCAACTTGCCTTATTCCTTCCCACTCTTATTTCCCTTACAATTATGTGGTCGGCAATTAAAATCAGACAAGTAATTTTTTTAGTTTTAAAGTTGAAATCATAAGTATGAAAAAGATCAATAGTTAATATGAAAATTTGTCTGTTTTATTTCAGCAGTAGATACATTTTTAGGTACCTATTTTTAATAAATAAATTTATTTTACCTCACTAGAGGTCGCTAGTAGCATGCTCTGGTAATTATTTTTCCTATAATTGCCATACTAGTGGATGCGTTTCGGTTTGGTTTGAGTCTTCTTACGAGTCTCACTGATGACGGGTAGACCCAGAAACATATGTTAGAGAATGGTAAGAGTCTATGTATATTTATTATTTTGAATAAAAATGTCTCAAAAATTGACTGTCTCTTTCTGTCCACCAACCATACAATTTAACCATTACAAAATTAATTATATTGGCTAACGCAACATGTAAATTAACTTATATTTATATTTCAACATCTGCCATCTCTTTAGATCTCTTCAGATATTTCATTATCAAGTTTCAATTTCCTTTCCCATGGCAGCGCTGGTTTTGGAGTTTTTTCCAAGAAGCATCTGAATACAAAATTAATGTACATTTTTAAATTGAACTAAGTTCAGATTTAGTTTAGTATACTTTGCTTGTTTTGAATAAATTGTCATTTTAAGTAAAATTAAACACATGAATTTCAAGTGCTGTAGTTTTAATTAATCCCGCCTCAACTAGAAGAATACCAACCCAACCATTGGTATTTATTTCTAATGATCAAATGAGCAATAATTACACTTTCACACTTAAAAAACAAAAAGAACAATGTATAAATAAAATATAATGCCAAAAACAAACCTTCATCTCATATCTCTAGCTGTATTTATTACAGCAATCTCATAGCCAGCCCTGAACATTTGTGAGTTTGTAAATTTTGTCATTTTAATTACATATAATTCACAGATAATGATATGCTTCATCGGCAGTATGTGGCTACTTAGCAATAGTGTAAATTATTAAATGTACCATAAATTGGTTTATGTTTCTAAGTTACAAACCTTTTAAAATCATAGCTATATGTGTGTCTTCAAAAGCTTTAAATGCTTTTTCCCTAATCAACTATATTTTCCTTAAATTTTATTGCGGATCAGCTTCTTAAGGCTTCTTTTAACAAATTCGTTTTTGGTCTCCTCACCAATTTTGGAAAGCTCATTATCCTAAAATATAAATCAACATGTAACAGTAATCCAACTCCACAACAAACTTGATCATCCATGGTGAATTACTTTAGCTTAAACTATCTAATAGGAAAACAGCGTGTGTTACAAAATCAATCAAAATGCATTTGCAAATTTTGGTTTATTATTATTATTTTATTATTATTTTTTGGTTCAATTAGTAATTGAACCTAAAATTTTTGATTATATAAACAAATTATACAAACTATTCACATACTACATACTAACACATTCAACGTGACCTAAAGTGTTTGTTAATTCTTTCGGTAAATGTAAGACAAAAGCTCCGTCAAATAAATTGAAAAAAAAAACACGATTTTACATGCTGCATCAGAGAATGGTTTGGTTCGAAATGCCCTTTGACTTTCTGAAAAGAATACTAAAGGCGACTACCATGAAGATATAACGGCAGAACTTTTTGAAGAATTCTTCAAAAATAATCTTATGCCAAACATTCCTCAGAATAGCGTGATAGTAATGGACTTACAAAACAGATATGATAACTTTAATCTTCATAAGAAAGTTAAAGAATTAGCTGGGGTAGCAAAACAAAAAACCTCAAGCATACTATTGGACAAACAATGAAACATTTTAGTGGAGACGAAACAAAAATTAGGAAGATGAAAAGAATATATAGAGGAATTATTCCATGATCAGAGACAGTAAAATATATATGAAGATAATCAGATTAAAGACGAGGGGTTCGAAATAACAAAGTCAGAAGTTATGCATGCAGTAAAGTCTATGAAAAGTAATAAAGCTGCAGGTCCAGATGAATTACCAAGTGAATTGCTAAAACTGGTCAATGAAAACAACATAGATCTTCTAGTCCAACTACTTATCACAATCTATTCCACAGGAATCATTCCACGTGAAATGTTGACATCAACATTTATTTGTCTACCAAAGAAAGTAAATGCCAAAGAATGTAGTGATTATCGAACGATCGTAGATGAATATTAGTGATTCCCAGTTTGGATTTCGGAATGGAATGGGCACAAGAGAGGTACTATTTTCTTTTAACGTGCTGACTCAAAGATGTTTGGATGTTAATCGAGATCTCTATGTATGCTTTATAGACTACAACAAGGCAATCGATAAAGTAAAACATGATCGACTTATAGAAGTACTTAAAAACAATAATCTGGATGTGAGGGATGTAACATTGATATTAAACTTATACTACAACCAACGATCAAATGTGAAAATTGGAAAAGAAGTGTCAGAAGAAGTGTAGATAAGGAGACGGGTCAGACAAAGTTGCATACTGTCGCCGTTATTATGTAATGCGTATTCTGAAGAAATTATACAAGAAGTTTTGGTAAACGTGACAGTCGGCATAAAAGTAAACGGAAATTTAATTAACAACATTAGGTATACCGACGATACAGTCAAAATAACCGACAACTTGGGAGACTTAGAAAGAATAATAAACAAAATATTAAGATATAGTGGAGAATACGGACTCTCACTTAATATTAAAAAAAACAAATTCATGAAAATTAGTAAGAACAACAATACAAATAAAATATTAACGGTAGGCGGCTAGCAGATTGAGAGAGTAAAAAGATATACTTACTTGGGAATGATAATCACAGAAAATTTCGATTATACTGCAGAGATAAGAGTCAGAATTGAAAAGCACGTGCCAACTTTGTGAAAATGAAAAAGATTTTATTCAGCAAAGTGTAACGATACGATCGTTAGTAATCTAATCTAATCTAATTTGCCGCCGTTGGAGTATGCAACCAATAATCCGATCTCTAATAGTTCATTTTTATGACTTTCGAACTATATATCGATATATATTGAACTATATATCGATAAGATAATCGATTACCTTGTATAGGGAAAACGAATATTGGCCATCGGCCATATTCTCCTGATTCATTTTAGAACCAAACTTCAACAAGGGAAGTTGATAATTTTATTACGGCAGGCAGGATCTTAGGGAAACTAGAAGACAATTTAAGTTATTTTTTTACTTTGGTTTGGGAAATGTAAGGAGTTTTGGTTCTGTTAGTTAGAAATTATTTAGTTTGGTGAAATTTTTAAGAATTCGCATTGTTTTATGGAAGAAAATCCCTAGAAAGATTCTGGTAAGTTTTTTTTCAAACACCTACATCTTCCATTTAAATTTTCTAGTTCCTCATCATTTAAATCTTCTCACTTTGCTAGACATATCCAAAAATCATTATTATTTTTTTTATATATACATATATAAGTAAATTCCAGTGTGGAAATATTAAATATTTATGCCAAGGTTACTTAATGACAACTATATTCCAGTTTTTGTTACTAACACAAAAACTGTATGAAGTACAAGAACATTGAATAAAAAAAGGTTTTATTCTCTTGTAGCCTGCCGGTCACACCTTGAAGTATTGGACCTTTTTATTTTTGTATTTGGGGAAGAAATAAATTTTAATTTTGGGGAAGTACTTGGTATCTGGGGAAGAATAATTGGGTTTTAAGTTGGGGAAGAAGAGGACATTTTATTTGCCATTTTCTGGTTGGTCTGCCAGGCTGCTCCCACGAACAGGCTGAGCCATTCCAGAGACCACCCTCTATCCGGACATCAGACAGCTGAGGAAGGAAACCCCTTCGCAGCAACCATCTCATACGGTTTATTAAGTATCATTCATGTAACATTTAATAATAATTTAATTTTTTTATAACCTAAACTTATATCCTTGGATACTTAGGCCGTCAGCCTAAGCGGGTTTACGAAACAGCGTTGTGCACAATCTCTGCTAGTACCCTCGCCTTGCTGAATCCTTTTACTTGTAATTTTATTCATTCATATTTCCTTTGCATTTCTTTATTAATATTTTATAGAACACTTACATTAAGGTGTCAGGATATATTATCCAATTTTATGGTAATCTGTATGTACCTTTATATACCAGATTGATGTATGTATTGCTCTAGTTTCTTAACTGACTAGTATCATTTTTTTAAACTACCCTTTTTAACTGACATAATTGTTCTATTTTTTTTGTAATATTTAATTACTCTTTACTCCAAGTGAGTTGTTCAAGCATTAACATACTCTTTTACCTCATTGTTAGAGGACTGTGTAGATAAACTTTGGTATATATTTATATTTTTGGGTCATTTTTTTAGTAACTGTTATCTTTTGTAAATATATATTTTTGGGGATATATTTTAATAATTAGTTGGTGTATATAAATATAGGGTTGGGATAGCACAGTAGGATTGTAATATATAGTGTATAAAGCATTTCAGATTTTTATTTGTTTCCTATCATATTTTATTTTCAGTTAGTATATAACTACATATATCCCAAATTGGAGTGAAATTCTGAATTTACCCTGGCGCCCATTCCAAGATCATCTTAGGATTGATCCGCTTTAACTTTAAGTTACTACAGGCAAGCAAACGTGCCAACCTCCTCTCTGAGAACTCTCATTCGCTTGAGCTAAGCTTATTCTATTTTAGTGCTTCCAGTAAATTTTATATTTTCTTTTAATATTGGTAACATTCCCGGTTATTTAACCTTTTCATTTAAATCATTATTAATTAATTTTAAATTCTATTTAACCATACATCTTATATAATTTCTAATATTGGCTTCACCATTTCAGTCACACCTTTTTTTTTCGTTAGCAACAATTTATTTTATTTATCTATTTATTTATTAGCTCTCTCCATTTTTATTAGAAACGATTTTAATTGGTAACAAAAGATCTGACGTTGGCCCTCAGAATAAGGCTAATTAAATGCTATGTACACAGTGTACTCTACTATGAAGCTGAATAATGGACAACAAAAAGGCAGAGGGAAATACAATAAAAGAAAGGAAATTGCAATATCTCGGACATGTAATGATAGGCGAAAGATTCAACATCTTGAGACTCATAATTCAAGGAAAAATAGAGGGTAGGAGAAGCGTAGGAGGAAGACGCGTTTCCTGGTTGAAGAACCTGAGAGAGTGGTTTGGTTGCAGTTGAAGGCAATTGTTCAGAGCAGCTACCTGGTTCTGAAGGTCAGAATAGCCATGATGATTGACAACCTCCGTCGCGGAGATGGCACTTAAAAAAGAATGGACAATGCAAGCTGTCACAGTCGCCAACTATGTAGGGCTCCAAACTCGAATAGCACTAAATTGGAAATTCAAAATTACATGGAGACGAGTGATATGTATTTTTAAAGAATGTTACACCAAACAAGAGCTTTTAAAAGTTTTAAAAACATTTTCTATAAAAAAAGTATATATTTGTGGTACATTGGCTAAGGAAATGAGAACATATCTGGCACGAATTGAAATCTAACGTGAGGTCACCAAATATTTCTCCAACAATAAGTAGTACTGGTGTAGAGTTAGTAAGAAAATGTGTCAATGATATTCTTCCAAGTAATTGGAGAAATTCAGTCCGACACGGAATTAGTAAAGAAAATTCATATATTCATGTAGATCATAACATGATTAAACCGATCACAATTAATGTAGATGAGGATAGCGATAGCGAAACAGAAGTATGTGTGGAGCGATACTCTCATCAAATCTACAAATAATTCGATTAAAATAGACGGTTCTTTTAGAACCACAATTTATTATTAATGTTGGTTTTTCTATAATCTTAACAATTAAAATATATTTAATTTTTACCGCACCAATTAAAGTCAACCATTTTCTGTTAATCAAATTTTACCTTCTTTGTGTTGGCAACTCCCTACAAGTTTTGCGTTGCTATGGTGTTAATCTGTCTCAAACTATAACAGAATTTCAATTTAACAATCATTTTAATCAACATTTAATACTTTTAATATAATTTAACAATCCATTTAACAATTAAACATCATAATTTTATCATATTCACTTAACACATGGTTAGCTAGTGACACATTAACACAGACACTTCAAGTTACATTGACTAGTTTGTTCATACATCTTTCCTAAAAATGTTATTTTAATCAGTTGTTATCGAGGACACATAGAGGATTGGAAACCCCTTGGGACTCTCGCGTTGCCATGATGTTAATTGCTTTAAAATATTATTTAAAGTTAACAATATGTAAATATGTACTAATTAACAAATTTAACATCATTTATAGGGGTTTTACCCACATATTTAGTGGATTACCTCATGTATGCCTGTTAAATGTTCAACCACGTGTTCTTTTAATGTTTATGTTGGCTTAAATTAAAGTGTTGACACTTACTTTAAGTAACTGCACTAATTTATTACTCCGAAAACGTTCTGTGACGTAACCCGAAAGGGCAATTTTAGCATTTGGCTTTTTTGGGGAAGGGTTCATTTTATATTCGCTTTTAGAGTATCTTCTAGTGTTGTCTGAGTATAGTTGCTGTGTGTAGTTTCTCCAATATTGAAGTGGATCCTTGGAATCAGTAATTAATTTATTGTCCTTCACAATACTGTTAAAACTGCAAGGTTTTTTATGACCTGTCACTTTTTTTACGAGTTTATGTATGTTTAAGTGGTCATGTTTTTCTTCCAATTCGTCCATTTTCGCACACTGTCTAGCAGCCACTGTTCTTTTTTCTGTCGGTTAATCTGCTGATGTTTGGTTCGTTCTTTGTTTTTAAATGATCATTGATAATATTTCTTCAATCATCAAATTTTTCTTTTTGTACTTTTGGGAAGCCATCAGAGACTTGGTGGTGGTTAAGATTGCTTTTTTAATACAATTGCATTTGTCTTCTATACTATCCAGTTGTTTAGATTTTGCCGTAATATTCGCTATAACTAACTTTAAGGTTGTTTTAAGCTGTTTATATTAATTTTCTTTATGGATTTTCTTTTAGTTTTTTAAGCTCAATTTTTAATTTTCCTACTCCTACTACGGAATTATGATCAGACCCGATATTTGTTCCAGGGAATGTTTTTACTCCTTGTAATCTATTTCTGTATCTCTGATTAATCAATAAAAATCAATTTGATTTCTTACGATGTTGTCATATTGTAAAAAACCGGATTAGCATATTATCTCTCTCGTTTCGATCACCCAAACCAAAGTCATCGACGACATCTTCAACACGTGTTCGCCCTACCTTCACATTGAAATTTCCCACGATTATAAAAGTCTGGTTCTTCTTGATCAGTTTCATTAACTCCTCAATTTTTCTATACAATTGTTTTACTTCATTTTCAGGCTTGTCCAAGGTTGGTGCATAGATTTATATATCGTTAAGGTCAACAGGATTGGCTTGTAGTGCTGCCCTATCTGAGTATGCCACGAAGTTCCTTACTGATTTATTTGAGGCTGTGTTAACTAGAAATCCAACTACGTGATAATGATGGGGTAGCTTATTTACTGGGTAATATAGTGTGGCTTTTTCTTTAGTACATTTACCACTGTTAGGCCATCTGATTTCGCTAAGTCCTATGATGTCTAGGTAGCATCGTTCCATTTCTTGGATTATATTGTCTAATTTACCGGCGGTGTATATACTTTTAACATTCTAGGTACCTAGTTTTCAAGAGGCAGAGCAGGAATCAATCTTGAGGTCATTGAGGAGATCGAGGAAGAGTACCGCGCAAAGAAGAGGGAACTGTACAGGAAAATTCGTACAGACAAAAGAAGGCACTGGAAAGAGCTGTGTGAAAAACTGATACCACTTGAGGCGGTAAAGGGTCTAGGACGGGTGGAGCCTGCGTGGCTTCTGGAACACATGAATGCATTGCTGGAAGCACAAACCTTTCCTGAGCCTTGGAGGACATCGAGGTTAATACTTCGCTCCATCTGTCTTCTTCCATGCATCAGTAAGCTCTATGAAAGAATGCTGCGAGTACGCATAGACGACATGATTAAGAGATCAGGTGGTTTATCTCGGAGGCAATTTGGTTTTTGTAAAGGGAAAAGCACGATTGATGCAATCATGAGTGTACTCGAAACATTGCACAACAGAGGGAATGAATATGCGACAGAGAAAACCGAAGCCATTATTCTGAAGGGGACAGGGAACAGGCAAGGTGTTGAATTAAAATGTGCGGGAGTATGTCTAACACCCAAGAAACAAGTAAAGTATCTAGGAGTGACATTGCACCAGAATGGAAAATGGGGGGAACACGTTCGGGAGCTGGTCTGAAAGGCTGCTAATAGTGCGGCTGCGTTGGGGAGAGTGATGCCGAACATTGGAGGACCCAAATCCAAAAGGAGGAGGGCCTTACACGGTGTTGTACTGTCTATCGTTCTCTACGCAGCACCAGTCTGGAGCGAGGCGGTAGAGATAACGGCCTATAGGAGTCTTATGAAACGAGTAGACAGAACAAGTCTGTTGCGAGTGGCATGCGCCTACAGGACTGTGTCTGCGGCAGCCTTATGGACCATCACTGGATGTGTTCCGTTGCATGTTTTGGCGGTGGAAAGAAAAGAGCTTTATGAGAGAAGAGGCCCAAACCTTACTGTGGCTGAGAGAAGACAGGTAAGGGAAATGTCAGTTGAAATATGGCAAGAAGAATGGAACAATACGGAGGATGTGGCAGAGTGGACGAAAATGCTGATCCCTAACATAAGAGTTTGGGTGGACTGTGACCACAGGCGATTGGATTATTTCTTGACGCAGGTGCTCACAGGACACGCGTGTTTTAGGGCCTACCTTTATAGGATCGGTAAGGCTGATACAGATGAATGCCTATATTGTGGATACTCGGACACTGTGACACATACGATGTTAGATTGCAGCAGGTGGATAGTGGAAAGGAACAGAATGGAGAGAGAGACATGTGTGAATTTTGTTACAGTGAGAGAAATGATTGAGAGAATGATTGAAAATAAAATAGGTTGGATTAACATACACAGTTATATCCGTGCAGTGATCAAAAAAAAGAAAGAGGAAGAAAGACAGCTGGTCCAACGGCAAAGGTAGAGTGAATGATGCTGAAAGGTGAAGTTAGAACAGTGGGTCACACTTTTTGAGTTAGAATGCGTGAGTTTGACTGTGGGGAAGGAGGAAATGCCCTTCTGAGAATGATGCCGAACTAGGAGTGTGAATGTGTATGAATGGAGAATGAATGAATAAAGGTAGTGCTTCGGAAGTGATGCTGGCCTTACAGCGGCCGTTCCGCTTCCGGATCGCTGGATGACAGAGGAGGGTCTGGTTTAGCAGGTAGGCGTTCGGCGTAGACTCAGCGACGAGAGGGCATTTTAAAGTACCTCGGAAACTATTGCCGGGAGTACGAAGAACGAATCCTGCGCTAAGGTCAGTCAGGCGGCGTCCTGGACTGAGATGTCTTTTGAAGATTCCAGACCCCCCCTCTATAAAGACGAAAAAAAAAGGTACCTAGTTTTAGCTTTGGGGTTTTTCCCACTTTCGGGTGTTCCTAGCATTGTTTTTCTTCGTGGAGATTCTTAGCACTCCTTGGTCACTTAAGGTCTACTACGGACTAAGGGCCGTTGCTTGCAATGTCTTTTTCATCCTTATCTTTCTTGGAATATCCTTGGGAACCTTTAATATGGTGGTTTCTTATTGTCTTTCGTATTCTTATGCCGTTGACATCCTTTATTCATCAGCCTTTTAGAGAAAGTTTCCCACCGTAAGGACAAAAGAGGGCCCTGTATCACGTATGCTCATCCGCCCTCTACCCAGAGACCATTGGCAAGGTGAGCTGATTCATTTTCCCTAATAGAACTGTCCAAGGAAATCCAAGGAGTTCCTACCTACTACCCACGTGATACTCACCCATCTTTTAAATTTTAAAGAACTTAAATAGGTGGTATTACAAAAAAATATTAAAAATTTGATAATTATTAGACATAAAATTGCATTAACTCACATATATTTATAATGCTCTTTAAGATGTATTCACTTTTGTCGGCACTTTCCAAGTGCCACACGCGGTTTATTTTTATCTTTTTTAGTGACTAAAAAAACTAAACGCAACTTACTTTGTTAAAACATTGCTTTATTAATTGATTTTGGTCAGTACAGTATATTAAGAACTGTATATTTATGTTCTTAGTTGAGTAAAAAAACAGAATAAATACATGCTTTATATATGCAAGTTCTCTTTGCTATTGAATTCAAAGGCACGAGCACTTTATTATGTCCTTGTTTTTACTAATAATCTCAAAATCACTAAATTGGTTTGTTTGCTAAGTATTTAATCGATTACATTTCATATTTATCTAGTTTACTTTATTTTGTGCCATCTTAATAAACATTTATGCAATTGCATTGCTATTTCTCCTGTGGACAAAACATTGCGTTTTCTTTCCTTTGTTAGTCTTAGTAAAAAGGAAAAACTTGTTTCGTTGCAAACACAAAACGCTCTGCTGCGGAAATTATTATAACTTTGAGCAGTGCTGTTCCCTCAGGAATGTTTTCTATTGTCTCTAAAGTCTGATATTACGGTCGGCTTGGGAATTTTTTGATGGTATTACTTTCTATTTTTTCCATAAACTAGCAAGGGAACAGTAAATCGAATTAGCTAAAAATTTTAAAATAAAAAGAGTACGTCATTTTGAGGAAATCCAATTCAGTTGACGTTAAAGATAACAGTTTATAAAAATATTTAGTCAACAAAATAAGTATATTTGAATATATATATATATATATATATATATATATATATATATATATATATATATATATATATAACGGAACATATATTAAAACGGAACATACAATTTAATACATGTCTGTTTGAACTGCATTTGAAATAGTGGACCAATATAAAACTTGGACAAAAATAAATCCATACCTGGGTATAGACATTGTATAAAATATCGTTCAACTATCTGTCTCGCAACAAAGTTGTTTGCGTAAGACGGGTTTGTCTAAGGAGGCGATAATAGTTCAGGAAATGAAGCTCGAAAAAAGTTAAAACCTCGCAATTTTTTCGTCCTGCATGTATCCAGTTGAAATTTTAGCAGAAGGTAGGTAATAGTCCAAGGATCAAAATCTGTATCGAACCGAAGTGCGCTGAAGGGTTTTAGGGGTGAAAACTACCCCTAATTGTCAAAAATTATAAAATAACATATTAAACCTGAATATGGGTAAGATTTGCTTTGAATTAGTTAAATAATGATTATTTTATACTTTTGAATAGAGTTTCATCATATTTCAACCCTTAAAAAGCAACCCTTGTTAGTGATTAATGTAAAAAATTACTAATTCTAAAAAAATGATTTCGCCTTTTATCGATTTGGATAAAAATTTGGATTTAAGCTCAATTCATCCGCTGCTTTATAGTTTATGTCATGTCGACGAACCCTGATTGTTCTTAGGGGTGAAAACTACCCCTAATTGTCAAAAATTATAAAATAACATATTAAACCTGAATATGGGTAAAATTTAGTTTGAATTAATTAAATAATGATAGTTTCGTGCTTTTGAATAAAGTTCCATCATATTTCAACTCTTAAAAAGCGACCCTTATTAGAGATTAATATAAAAAAATTAGTAATGCGAAGAAAATTATTTCACCTTGGAACGATTTGCATAAAAAATTGGAATTAAGCTCAACTCACCCTCTGCTTTATAGTTTATGTCACTGATTGTTTCTTAGGGGTGAAAACTACCCCTAATTTTCAAAAATTGTAAAATAATATTACAAATCTTAGGATGAGTGAAATTTGGTTTGGATTAGTTAAATAGTGAGTTTTTATACTTTAAAATACAAATTCATACATTTTCAACCCTTAAAAATCAATTGTTATGAGTGCTATAGGTGAAAACAATTTTTTGCCAAAATTTTGCAACTTTTCAACTTTTGAAAATCACCCTTTACAATATTGCAGTTTTTATAAACTAATTTATAAGATATAAATTGAAAAAAGTAGAATTAAATACAAAAAAAAAATATCAACAAAAAAAGGTACCATATATTCTTATACATTTACATAAATAGTTGAAAATATTTACATTTATAGGTAAAACAATTATAATATTAATTTTATTCGTCATCAATTACATCTTCATCGTGATCTATGTTATCCTCATCTTCTTCAATTATTGGTGGACTGTTATTGCACCCTTCACCTGAGCACCCAGAACAAGTAGAGTTACAGTATAAACTAACTTTTCTGCACCCATATGAAACGCCGCATTTTTTGCATTGGCAAAAAATAATTTTCAAAAATTCATCGGGTGCAGGTTGTTTGTTCATGCGTAGGGGTAATAACA